>MJUU01052319.1:17601-59538 GCA_002080025.1 Modiolus philippinarum
GGGGGGCTATGGTTTTTTTCTAAAAAAATATTTTGGATCTGATCTTATGTGAAAAAATATTTTGGCTGCCAAAATGATGAAAAAAAATTGCTGAAGGAGGCTTTCTGCATAAAAAAATAATGTTAATTTTGAAAAAAATATTTTGTTGATACGCGTGCAAAAAATAAATAATCAAAATTTTCTGTCCAGAAAAAAAACACCATAACCCCCCCCCCCTTTCAGGTTTAATGGTCGGTCCCTTATGTCTCTTCAGTGCAGAGAAAATCTAATCAGAGTATATCTGTAAATTAGAAAAGAACACATTTCTTATAATAGAAAAAAGAAGGGAAACGGGGAATGTGTCAAAGAGACGACGACCCAAAGGGGAGTAATAACAACTCACAGTCACCATAAGATCTTCAATGAACGTTGAGGAAAAACCATGGCTGAAAAAATAAATGACAAAGGTAACCATATATTAGATCAACATCAACAAAAAAAAATGAGTGATCTTAAATATTTTTACCAAAACCTTCTTAAAATGTTACCCGGAACCACAATTACGAGGTCAAACCAAGTGTTATGTTATATATAAAATTAATCAGAGTATATTGTGAAATCTGTTATGAATTAACGGAAAGGTTCAAATTCCCAAATATTTTACAATGATATTAGTTAAAGACATTCTGCTTTTATTCTAAATATGTGTATGGCGTTCGCCATGGCAACACGGCAGTTATAATACATGAATCATAGTACGAACTTACGTTCCGGTCGTATATATGTATGAAAAAGAAAAGAAATGGAGTAAATGTCAAGGAGACAACATCCCATCTATACGTTCAAAACGACCAAAAGCAAAGCATATAGCGGTCACCGTACAGTCTTCAACACGGTGAGGAAACTCACACCATATAACAAGCCCTATATGGGTCCAAAAAGTAAAATAATACATAAAGCAATGGCAAGAAACCACACCCAATTATTATCCGAATATTAAGAAACTAAAATTTTATATGAAGACAAGGACAAGCCAATGACCAACATATTCCTGACTTGGGACAGGCGCAAAAATTGCGATGGAGTTAAACTCGTTATCTTGGATCCAAATGGTATACATTGACCGGAAATTCGTTTTTGATCGTCATTTATAGAGTATAAGAATCTGTTATTTGGAGTGCTTTAAAATCCCTACACCTGATGCGTACGAAGTTATTGTGGGCGTAGCGAGAATGGCCGAGTTGTTAAGATTGTTACATCGACAACAATAAAACTGACATCAAACGCCACATATGTCACAGCCGCATCACGGACTGTAATACGCAAGGAAAATAGTGCACACACAAAATAAGAAAAATTAACCACAAAAAAAAATTGAAACAAAATAATAGTTGTTTTCGTTACTAATATTAATCTTCTCATGCTGAATATCAGACTGGCCATAACGGGCTCTTATGATCTTTAGTATAATAACTGATATGGTAACTTTTATTCTATATTTATACGGTTATTTTTTTTTCAATTGTGAAACACCGTTAAAATTTTGAGAACACGTAATAGACCATATCCGACTAATGGTATCAGGATTTACCAGACTACGTCACAGTAAAGAAAACGTCACGTCATAGAGCCTAAAACGTCACGAAATGTGTCACATGGGGCGGACACGTCTGTGACGTTTACAGACGTAGGGCGGACAAACAACAACCGGATAAATCTGAATACCAGAACTCGAAAATGGTCTATTGTTATTGTGACAGTGACCCATCCCTCATCTATAACAGTGGTAACGAGTTATGTATTTTATGTTATACCGTTGATATATTCCAATTTGAAACAACTTGAATAGATCATTGGCTGTATGATACCAAAATTAAAGAAAACTTTCTCTCAAAATAGTGTGAGACCTTGAAATTGTTATAGAAAAAACTTCACATTATTTTTTACAATGTTCCACAGAAAAACGATGTATAAATATTTCACTTGAACAAGACATTTTAATGCACATTCAGCAAACGCAACATCCAACTACATATACATAAATTATCCAAATACTAATACATGATAGATTTAACATACAACATAAGGTAATACTAGTATTCACTATTAAATTTTATTCCCCGGCCTCAACTTTGTCAGATATCTAGGATTTGCTTCTTTTTCCCTGAAGTACCATATGTAAGGGATCCCTGTGAATAGGACATTGACTACTTGTCACTAAAACTTATGACATTTTCCGAATTCCGTTAAAATTTGGTCAAGCAGTTTAGGAAACAACGGCAGTAGAATACCGAAGGAACAAGGGAAGCGAAGACAGCAAAAATCGAAATCCAAAGACATGGCAAAAACGGCAACAGAGAAAAACAAAGACAAAAGAAGAACGTGAGACAGCAACAATGCACGGAAATAAAAAGACGAGATTAAAAACTAAGGCACTCAAGTGTGAACTTCCATGAAAACTGGGAGTGACATCAGTTGCTCCTGAAGGGTAAGCATGTCCTGCTCCGCTAGCGGCACCCGTTACACTCTCCGTGAGTCAGTACAGGGTTGAGTCGAAACCGGTTATGTCAAATCTGTGAAAACGTGAAATCTAGCTAAAAATGTTCGTTTTAATTTGGGACACAGACACGTCATATCTGTCAATGATATCATAGTGACGGCCATATAATTTCTGAAGGGATGAAAGCAACAAAGGCTGAACAAATCCCTGACTAAGTAACTTTGGGACAGTGTTTTGCTCTATTCAAAACATCATTGTATAAACTACATGCGCGACAGTAACGAAGCAACTGTGAAATGTACACTCAATAAGCTGGAGAGGTAAATATATTGCTGCTCAGAAAGGGAAAATTCACAATTAGGAAGTTAAAATCATCACGTTTGTCATATAGCTTAGATTTCAAACGTCCATCTTCATCAATGTATAAAAACAGATCTAAGTACGAGGCTGAAGTAGGTGTATCAGAAGTCTCTTTAATTTCAAGCTCATTGGGATAGATCTGGTGTATATATATTCCTTGAATTTTTTATTATTAAGAAAGTACATCGTCTATGTAGCGGAAGCTGAAATTAAAGGACTAGGCTAAATGTTTTTGTTTTTTCTGTGTTAGCCTTTGTAAAAACTTGGCCTCATACGAGTACAGAAAGAGATCAGCTAAAAGCGGCGCGCAGTTAGTTCCCATGGGAATCCCGATTGTCTGTGGAAAAACGCGACCTCCAAATTCGACAAAAATATTATCTATTAAAAATTCCAACATCCTGATTACGTCATTCTCCGTATACTTCTTGTTTGACTCAGTGTGTTGTTTTTTACAAAATATGTTTTGTCTTTCCCTACTACTAAGTGAGTGTATCTGCGTTCTCCATTTTTATTGCAGAAACATTGATGTATCAAATCAGAAATTATTGTTTTCAATTTATTGTCGTTGTGGCAGGGTAGTATAAAGAGTAGAAAAGATGACCTTTAAATTTGATTTTCAAAGGGTCCAATACTCATTTCAGCTTTCCGGGTACAACAATTTTACCGGGTTATAGAGGAGATTATAATACTTAAACTCATTTTGACGAAATTAGGGGCTGATCAGTCGAGTATTTTCAGATAAAAAGATTTTTGTAATGATCCAATATTTAGCTTCCACAATAAAGATTCATGTTCAGTGGCGGATTTATGGGGGCCGGGTGGGCCCCCCCCCCCCCCTTAGGTCGGAAAATATTTAAAATTCCTAGGGTTTTTAAAAAAAAATTGGGTTCCGGGCCCCCCTTTTGAAAAAAAATATTGGTCGGGCCCCACCTTAGCAGAAAGTCTGGATCCGCCACTGATGTTCGACAATTCTTTGCATTGAAACTGTGTAATTTTAATTTAAATGAAAAGTTTTCTCTGAATTAAAAGACTTGATAATACAAAACACCATATCTTTTATTTGAAAAAAGTGTGTGTCTAAATCTCCTCTTTTCACCTGAACGAATTCAGAATAGGCTTTTAATATCGTTCATTTTATTTCGAGTCGTTTAAGAATAACAGTGCTTTTTCACGTTCACTTGATATTGGTTAACCCCCTTATCTCCACCTACTAGCAAATCGATAGATAATCCAGTAATTAATTTTTCTTCCAGGAGTATTTATTAATCTTTTTGTGAGTGATAAATTTTTGAAATCTTGAGTTTTGCACTAACTGCATAGGTAAATTCACTTTATATCAGAAGTTGTCGCGCATTGGCCGAATCTGCGAAATTGGCGCTTTGTTTACTGATATTGCTACAATATTTCACCATTAAGATGCATGCATTTAAGCAATAACAGTACATTATTTGAATACCCTAGGGCGTCAATCCTAGATTTGACGGTCAAAATGCAGTTTATAGGCGACGCGTAGCGGAGCCTGTAAACGGTTATTTTGACCGTCAAATCAAGATTGACGCCCTCGGGTATTCAAATAATGTACTGTTATTGCGATTCTAAAGCAACAAATCAATTTCATGTTCTTTTATTAACTCGTGAATTTGTCATAATATCAATATCCAGACTAAACAGGGAACCTACTTTGTCCAAGGTGTGTAGATGGTGGAATTGACGGTCAGTTTTGACGAATCAAAACCTTCGTTATATAAATTTTGCATTAGAATTAAAAATATTTGTCAATGTCATATGTAATGATATTTGGAAATACGATATTTTGTAAGTTTGTCTAACGAGAAATCAAATCCCTCGACGGAACACATATTATCAAGAGAAATTCTTTTAATTTATATATTCAAAAGGATTTATGTAATATAAATATTGCTATGATGCGCTCCAAAAAAGTGACAACAAAATTCAGGAACAATAGAGGGAGAGACCAGTAAGAAAAATTGATTATACGTACGACAATTCCTAGAAGACAACCAAACACAGAACAGTTTATGGGACGAACATTTTATAGATAAAATGATGGGTTTAACCAGATTTAATAATGCATCACTGACAATATATAGCGTTTGTGTGCCAAAATTTTGCCAAAAGTAAAATAAATAGGATTCAAATACTTCCCTTACATTAATATCAATATTGAACAAGTACAGTTATTGAACAAGTACAGTTATGACTACTATTTACTACATCAAAATATACGTTATGATACCGTATAGTGGGTAATTATTGCGATGTTCTCACTTTTCATATATTTGCAAGGTTTATCAAAGCGCGAAATTAAAAGCGTTTCTTCTTCACGAAAATGGATTAATACCCCTCTTTGGAGTTTTTAAAATACATAGCAAACTTTTGCAATCACGAATATTTCCCGCTAAACGGTTATTAGGATAAGACTATTTAAATATAATAGAAAAAAATCAAAGCAAAGTATACGAGTAAATGAATACATATACTAACTAGATGGTCCAATGAAAGAGTGTAAAATATCAGTTAAAATAACAAAAAACGTAAGTGAGCAACAAATAGGTACTCCAACGAAAAAAAAAATGAATTCGAATTCAATGAATATAACGGAGCAAAAAGATAGTTATCTGCTTCAAAATAAGAAATTGAACTTTTAATCCCCGAAATTTTCTGGTAACATCATAAAATACTTACATTTTTTCACTTCCGGAATTTTTTTCTTCGCATTTAGATTTACTTGTCCTATTTAAAAAATAACTCAATACCGAACTGTCTAGAAATATTTGGAGTTACGTCGCTTTGACGACTAATTAATCCATACCGTATAAGTGGTTTTTTTTTTCGCGAGTACTGGATTTCTGCTTTATTCGCGGTTATTCTGATGTCACGAAAATTGGATGCCGCGAAATATAATTTATACGAGACTTTTTTACAATAAAAGATACAGATGAGAAATCGAGAAATATTGAAGCCCGCGAATATAAATCAAACAATTTATAAAGAATACACCAACTTGCCATTCGCAAAACACTTATACGGCATTAATTCTGTATTATGAATTCATTTCCAAATCCCTGATATTATAATATCCCCCGCTTTAGCGGGTGGTATAAAGTGATCATGGTGTCCGCTCGTTCGTCTGTCCGACATAGGGTACTTATTACTTTGCGGCGACAACTCCTCCTGGGCCACTTCATGAAATTCAATGAAACTTTCACAGAATGTTAGGTATACATTGCCCTTGTGCGTCATCTATTTAAAAATTTGATTTGATTTTTTGCTCACATTTTTTCTAGTTTTTTAAACAGTAACTTCTGAATTTTGTCATTTGAAAGTATTTTTTTCTGATAAAAGTAGCAGCAGCGAACATGTCGGCATTTCACTACATTACTGTTATGTGACCTTCTCTTTTATCTATTTTCTATTTTTTCTATTTTATCTATTTTCCAGACTGGATTTTTCTGCTCTTTAATATTTCACTCCACTAAAAGTTTCAATTCTAGTTGGGATATTCAGTTGACTTTCTTCACATTAAAGTCGTGAGTGGGATATTCAGTTGACTTTCTTCACATTAAAGTCGTCAGTGGGATATAAGGTTGACTTCCGTTAAATAAAAGCCGTAAGATGGATATTCTGTCGACTTTGTTCACACTAAAGCCATAACCCGTTCAAAACTTGGTATTACAAGATTCCACAATACATTCCAATTGTATCCAGCTTTGCTTAAGTGTCGATATACTGACGGAGAAAGCGACATTTGAGCAAAGAAAAACAGTATATTCAAAAGCAATACTTATCAACTATACCTATTCGAAGGTCCCACCTTAATCATAAATTGATGCTTACATTTCATTTTCATTAAATTTGTGAAAAAAATGTCAAAATTTCATGATACAAATTGTGAATATTTTTTTGTATTTTTTTACAGCCATTTACCATAAAAAATGTATATACAATTTAAACGTATGTGATAATAATACATGTTAACAGTGCTCGTTTGTTTAAAATATACAATTCAAACATATGTGATAATAATACATGTTAACAATGCTCGTTTGTTTAAAAAACTCATTGAATATCTTCAGATGGATAAGTTGGATTTAGATAATAGCCATCATCGTCTTGTGGCAGCCAGTAGCCTTGATGGAATTGTCCTTGTTGGACAGTGTTAACGGTTGTTTTACCATGTTGCTGCTCCACGTAGCCGACAGTGTTTGTCTCCTCTAAAAACAAAATGAAAGTGAAAAACAAACAATCAAGCAAAAAAATAATAGAAAAAAAAAATATGCATGTATATTTATTTTTACATAAGACATTTCCGTGAAGATTTCTGATGTTGAAATTGGCTAAAATTATTCTCTTTTGACCTGCGCAATTGAAGGTGTCAAAGCATTCTTTTTCACGTGTGAATCGTTTTGTAACGTTATAGTTTTGATTGATAAGTAGTTGGAGGACGCTTTAGATTTTTGAATATGTGCGGAGGGAAACATTGAACTGCTTTTTCATAGCTTTCTATGGGAACTAACTATACGCCACTCCTACCTGACCTTTTCCTTTTTACAAAGGCTTACACAATGAAAAAAAAAAACCATTTAGCCCAGTCCTTTAATTTCAGCTTCCGCTACATAGACGATGTATTTTGTCTTAATAATCCAAAATTTAAGGAATAGTTACATAAGATCTATCCCAATGAGCTTGAAATTAAAGAAACTACTGATACAAATACTTCAGCTTCGTACCTAGATCTTTGGTTGTATATTGACGAAGATTGACGTTTGAAATCTAAGCTTTATGACAAGCATGATTTATTTTTACTTCCCAAATGTGAACTTTCCCTTCTTTAGCAGCAACATACCTACCTCTCCAGCCTATGATGTGTGCATTTCACAGTTGATTCGTTACTGTCGAGCATGTAGTATGTACAGTGATTTTTTGAACAGAGCAAAAACACTGTCCAAAAGCTGCTTAGTCCGGGATATGTTCAACCTATGTTAATTTCATCCCTCAAGAAATTCTATGGCCGTCATCATAATATTATTGAAAGACATGACGTTTCAGTGTCCCAAATGAAATCGGACATTTTCAGCTAGATTCACTTCTACCCGGATTTTGACATTTACAAGATTGACTCACTTACAGCGTGACGGGTGCTGTTAACAGAGCAGGACATGCTTACCCTTCCGGAGCACCTGATGTCACTTTCAGTTTCATGGGAGTTCACACTGTGAGTGTCTTGGTTTTGAATGTTTTGTGTTTTTTATTTCTGTGTTTTGTACCTGTCTTACGTAATTGTTTCCTGTGTTCTTGTCATATCATTGGACTTCGATTTTTGTAAATTCTACTCCTTTCTTCCGTTGGTATTCTACTGCCGTTGTTTCTAAAAAATCTTTTACAAAAAATAACAAACTGATTTTTTTTTCTAGAATACTGTTCATTTAACTGCAAAACGTTCTAGTTCGGTCCACATTGTTGAAATGTAATTGATTTCATGACAAAATCGTTGTTAAACCATATTTAGCTCTCAAAATTTCTGTTACGTAATAACTATAGGGATTTTGAATAACAGTGAATGAGTTCAGATTAGTATTTTTCGTTGTTTCATCACTGCCAAATCACTAGAGAATGATGATCAAAGAATATTTCAGCAAAAAGATAGACACTTTGCAAAAATCTTGAACATTTAAGCTGGATTTTTGGTGCAAATCACGACAATTCTAGGATTTGCTTTGCACGGACACGATTCTCATAAATCATTCCCATTTTTTTTTAATGGGCTATAAACGTCGGAATTGCATACCAATACACTAAATTACACTGATTTTACTAAATAAAAATATTTTCTAATAAAAGTTTTGCAGATAGTGAGCATATTCATAGATATTTGCATTTCTCGAAAAAGGGGGTGTCTGGCCTATGATCAACATGCTTCAATTCAAGAAATAACTAAAAATACATGTTTTAAATAATTTCATATCATTCATTCAATTACTTTCTGTAAGCCAGACGCGCTATACGTGTCAAAATAGAAGTCTGCTGATGAGGAATTAATTTCCGAAATGGCCATACAGCCCATTAAAATTATTGCAGTTGGAGTTAACATATGAGTTTTGGTCTCATGTTCATTTACTCCATATCCTTTCGTAAAATATTTACCAAACCAAGGTCTATATAGCACGGTAGTCGGGATTTTGTTGAATCAAAAGCACTGGAAGCACCATTTGCAAATTTGTCCACAAATTTTGTAAAGATAGACTTATGCAATAAAATAAAGTTGTAGTTTTCTTGCAAACACATCAGAGATAAAAAAAAAATACAGAATCCAGAGCGTTAGAGAGAGATTTTTTTTTCTGTTATAGGTATAATACACTAATATAGTCTTTAATTGAGACAACATAGTTCCTAGGAAGTGTTAATAGTGTCGTTGATTAAAAAGTTTGACTATTCATTATGAATTAAATAGAAAAGCCATTCAATAGATGTTCTTTTCAGCCTAAAATTATACCATTTTGTTGAAAATTAAAAAGTTTATGAAAGTTGAAAGCGGAGGTATTTTCCCCGTGAAAACACAGACAGGAAGTACCTATCCCTAGGTTGTCCCCTTCCTGGAACCGGTGTTTTCTTATATCACAGTTAAGGCCGTTTGTTTTTTTTTCATGAGGGTTTGCCGAAAGATGTGTCTTTCAGATGAGACATGTGTCATTTTGTTTGAACTTCAGATACAAATTCTACGAACGCAGAAACATGCGCAATTTAACATGGGAGGCAATGGGAGACGGAATTCGTGGTATTACACATTAACAGTATGAATAACCCCAAGGGCGTTAACTAATCGTGAAGTTCATCAATCATAAATCTTGTTTAGACTATAATGGATAGCCAAATTTACAATAGTGCAATGACTATAGTATGTTTTAGTTACTATATAGAAAATGTTTGGTTATGTGCAGCTGCCGACAATGAATAATGTAAATACCCACGTCTGATTATATTAAATATTTATATTAAATGAGTTTTCTGTGATGTGGATTTCCTTTTTCAATATCCAATGTTTCTCTTTATTTCTAAACTCACACAAGCTTGTTTTTTTTAATTCTCACTACAGAATAAATACATCGAGAAGAAAAAAAGAACAGACGTCTTGTAAAAATGGATTACAAACATTCTTACCTCTTAACAAATGACTAATGAGCTTTCATATAATAAAATATTCAAAAGTTAAATATCTGTAGATGGCTATTTGGACAACTTATGTGTCCTCAATGTAGACAATAAACAAAAATGTAAAAAAGCCAAAAGTTACCAATAGGATATAAATCGAAAGACGTAATCAAGTAAGAACGAAGCTATGAACCAATGGAGATATTCCTTATCTGTACAAAAAATTTGCTCAGTTTTAAATTGTAAATTTCAAAATAAAGTAAAAATATAGGTTCTCGGGTCGGCGCAAAATATTTACAGCATAAATCTACAGCATAAATCTACAGTATTCTGAACTTGTTAGGTTTTATCTGAGATTTTCATGTGATAAAATTAAAACGTTCAAACGATTCAACCACGTTTGTACCTGTTGTTGGTTTTATTCATTTGTTTATTATGCTATAGGGAACATGTTAGAGAAAGGGGAGGTATAGGTACTGGCTTTTGCTAGTGGCGATACAATGTCCGGCTATCCCGAGTTCCTATCCATGTTAACGTTTGTCTTTGTCTTTAATTGGCAAGCAATTAAGGGATATGGAGTAAATGGACATCAGATAAAGTTTCTACAAATACGTAAATAAAAGCAAAGAATCAACGTTTTAATTGTTATTCTTCACCTGTGTTTTTCTTTTACATCCTTGTTATTTATGCAATTTAACTGTGGTTTTCGGCCATTGTAGGTGTTTCCTGTTATATTTTTGTTTCAATTAACAGAACAAAAAGTACTTACTTTTGCAGCACACATAGTACATGATAGTATGTCACTGAACCAGCAAATAATAAAAAGATGGCGCCACCAATACATCCTCCAACTATGGCACTGAAATGGAAATATTATGTAGGTACTCAAACGATGAATTTATCAATTTCCATTGCACAAATACATAATGATGACACGGTGCATGACGAAACACTTTATGTGTTGTATTTAAACTACAAACTATACGTTTCAACTGCAAAGTTTCAAATAGATTCGAGAATGCACGAAGGTGCAGGGAAATTTAACTTTTACTTGTTTTTGCAGTTTTCGTTGTAGTAAAACTTAAGGACCGCTTCACTTGTAGTGTCAAAACAATTCCGAACATTTAAAAAACTAATCAACCTTAAAATCTGTCTCAAACCAGTGAAACACAAAAACGGTTCTGAAACAAATGAGGGACGTAAGCTGTAACCACTGGTTTCAACATCGGACCCTGCAAAAGGCTAGCCTCACAACCACTAAACAATAACAAGCCTATGTGGGTCATAAGTTATCGCCAATGGGACAACACCAAACCAAGCAAACGGCTGTATTGTTTGACACCTTGTCATACCTTGTTCTACAACAAGCGTGGTTCTGCCATCTAAATTCTTCAACGACCAGAACAACTTCGCCCAAGATAAGCGGTCCTTAAGTACTCGGGACGCGGACGCGACGAGGAGCACCCCTGAATGAACCAATCAGAATCGTTGAGAATCTCCCTTTGCAAATTGCATCTATATGACCCCTTATACATTGAAATGAAAATGAGAATCTGCATAAGCTATGAAAAGCAAATAAAGAATGTATCAGTCACGATTTACTTGTAACAATAAGCTGTTGATAAATAAACAATGATATCCAGCATGGTTTCCATTATGATAAACAATCCAGGTAAGTTTTGGTAGTTACAATAAAGAATTATAAAGTGTAGATTTACTGATTTTGCTACACCCTTAACCTGAAATTTTTGGAGACTAAACGTTTAATCTCTTACTATTGAAGCAGATAACTATCTTTTTGCACGGGTAAATACATTGAATTGAAAACTCAAATTTTCGTCAGAGTACATATATCATGCTCATTACATCAATAATGGTTGATTTTCAATCAGTTACTTTTATAGAAAACGCAGCCAAAAAAGAGGTAATTGTGTTCAACTTTATCATAATAAATCTCGACTAAAAAACCGTAATGTATGCATAAGCATAATAAGCTGTTTTTTTATTCTTTCTTGCAAATGGCATTCCGAAATATCTGTGGTCGCCATCTCAGGTTGGTTGGCTAATACAATGTAACCGTTTGTAACTTGCACCTGATGTGTTTACACTTGACTAAATCTAGTCGTATTATTTAAATTATCGGACTTGTTTCATGTTATGAGTTTTTCTTTCGGACATACCATTTCGCTGATTTTATTTGGAAACATGTACATTGTAATGTCTAAATTGGGTTGAAAACTAAGGAGTATCTCCCTCATTCTTTGGCCTTTAATTAATTTAGATCATATTTGGTAATTTGTTCTCTATCAGTTTTAAACAACCTTGAGTTTATGGTATTGTTGGTCGCCATCACGAGTTGGTTTACAAGTAAAACCAAAGCGGGTCGTAGCTTGCAGCAATCTCCGAAACAGAGTTGCATAGCTTCCTACGTCGGAAAACACCGTTTTCCCCGATATTGGATTTACCACACCCTTTTCAAAGTGACATCATATACATCCTGACGTTTTTCACAATAAGACGACATATTAATCGGCCATTTGAAGAGGAACCTCTCCTTCCGGTTTTGCAGAGGCGTTTTCTGACGTAGGAACAGCTATGCACCTCTATTTCGGAGATTGAGCTAGCGACTGACCTGTTTGCAGTAGACAAGATTGGACACTTTCTCCATTGTTGATTATTATATTTTCTCCAATTCTTAGCGTGTTAACCCAATTGGTTAAAAATACGTATTATTTTTAATCCACACGTTGGTTAAATTTCTGCGTGATTTTCCCCTCAACGTTTCATTTCATTCATAAATAGGAAAAAGAAGGGAAACGGGGAATGTGTCAAAGAGACAACGACACAAAGGGGAGTAATAACAACTCAAAGCCACCATAAGATCTTCAATGAACGGTGAGGAAACCCCACACCCAACGGCAGATCGGAGTTGGCCCATAAATAAAGAGTAATCAAGTTCACCGAAATAAACATCATCCTAGACTCCCATAGACATAAAGTGAACTAACTAGAAAACAGAGAAGACACAAAAAGGCTTAATAAATTTCCTTACTTAGGACAGGCGCAAACCTGCTGCGGCGGGTTTAAACTAGTTTTATTGGGCCCAAACCTTCCCCCTAGGGAAGTCTATTGTGACGTCATCGTTACTAGGCTTTGAGATAGCGCGACCAATGTTGACAACCGAGCTGAACCATTGAATCTGCATATGAAACCCAGTAAAAGTCATTGGAGAAGCAATATCTCCTTCCGTTTGCTCGTTGATTACGATATTTCTCCATTCTCGATAGTTAAATTTCTGATTTTAACATGCTCGCTAAAGCTCGCATGTAGAAAATCACAAATTTAACTATCTCGAACTGGAGAAATATCGTAATCCACTTGATCCGGAAGGATATACTATATTTATATTCCATTTTATTGTTATATTTTATTTAAAAACACATAGAATACGGAAATTTTCACTTGTGTTAGAACCGGAAAACACTCTATAAACATACAAAAAAATCAGTACGTCAATACATTCATTAATTAACGAACACAAATGAGACAAGGGTGGTGTATTTATAGTTTTTATAATGAGAAAGAATTGTATATCGCTGGATATCAACTAGATTATATAATTTCAAAATATATTATCGAGCTTTTGACCAGTTTATTATATTTGAAATTACATAACGAGAGTGGATATCCAGCGATATACAATTCTTTCGACTTTAATAAATAAATGTAGTGCTGAACTGCTGTTCTGTATTTGCTTGCTTATGACGTAGCTGTTTTGATACAACACCTTTACTAGGTAAAGTTAATCACGGCCAAATGAGATCTCAAAGTGTTTCAATAGAAACGTCGAAATAAGTGATAGCACATCAAACGCAATGTGTTATTTCTTGGTGCTGGACCAACGAAATTCTGTAAAAGCGTAAAATCGTACTCCAGCTTCAAAGTCTCGTTAAAATTATTATTTGTGCAAGGAATATGCAATGAGAATGAGTCATAAGAGAAATTTAATCTATATAATACTGCAATTAGGTAATTTAGTACATAATATGTAAAAATCTATTCATTTGATTGGACAGTTGGCATTCCTTATTTCTGAACAGTTTTCTTTTAATCTTGACTACGGGACAGTATACCTAACGACCTGGCATAAACCTTTTTCCCGCGGGACTATACATTACACGTTATATTTTACAGCGGTTTTTTGTATTTTATTGTTTATGATTACTCCCCTTGAATAGAGGGCGTAGCGAATTGTTGTCGTTTGCTAACAAAAAACATGACGGAGCTGCCAAGAGCTAAGGCTCGATTTGCCGAAACATTCATGGCACAGTTGCAAAATGAAAAAAAAACAAAGCAAGCAACTAAATATGCAGTTAAAGTTTTGCATGATTACATGGGTGAAAAGCACATAAATGGACCTATTGGGATGCTTACTGTGAATGAATTCAACAATATCCTAGCTGATTTTTATGCAAATGTTCGTAATTTGGACGGGAAGTTCTATTCCAAAAGTACTTTGATAGCTTTACGCCAAGGAATCAGGCGCTATTTGCAGGAGCCCCCCNGCCCCCCCCCCCCCCTTGGAAAAAGATTTTGACATTACTAAGGACCCACGTTTCAAAAAGTCGAATGCATCTTTTCAAAGTATGTTGAAACAACGGCAAGAAGAAATGTCGACAAGAAGAAATGTCGACAAGAAGGAAAAGGTGTTGTTTAGCACAAAAATTCTATTCAAGCAGGTAAGAATAACAAATATTTACCCTACAAAATTTTCCAATTTCAGCAGTTTTTGTCTCTACAGAACCAACATCTCATTGAAATGTGAAATAAACAAGTACAGTACATGCCTAGGGTCAAAATGAGATGAGACAAGTACCTACTGAAGCCCAGGGGTCCGGAATAATTTGAAGCAACAAAAAATCATAGCAAAATTATGCAAAAATACAACATGATATCAGATGCACATGCGCTTTATTTTCAGTCCTAATGAGGGTGTTTCAAATACATTTCCAATTTATAAGACTTTTCTTTAAATAAACATGTCATTGAGAAGAATATTAATGAAACATGTATGTGCAGCTTCATACTAGTCCGAACACACACAAATAAAAATCAGTAATATTGATACAGGTACATACTTTTTAGCTCGCCGGGACGAATGTCCGGAGAGCTATTGTCATCACTCCGGCGTCGGCGTCGTCGGCGTCGTCAGCAAACTTTAACCTGACCTGTGGAATGGAGACCTGAAGAACTAGGATGTTGATATTTGGTATATGACATCCTTGTGATAAGAGCTTTCTTTTGGTACCATACTTATAGACTTTTTGACCTTGACCTTGCCCAAAAAAACTTTAACCTTGCCTCTAGAAGGTAGGCTTTTAATGGTAGGGTGTTCATATTTGGTATGTAACTTCCTTATGATGAGACCTTTCTAATGGTACCATATTTGTAGACATTTTGACCTTGACCATGCCCTTAGGGCAATTTTTAAAAAAACTTTAACCTTGCTTCCAGAAAGTAGGCTTTTAGTGGTAGGGTGTTCATATTGGGTATTTAACTTTCTCATGATGAGACCTTTCTAATGGTACCATATCTGTAGACATTTTGACCTTGACCATGCCCTTAGGGCAATTTAAAAAAAAAAACTTTAACCTTGCCTCTAGAAGGTAGGCTTTTAGTGGTAGGCTGTTCATATTTGGTATGTAACTTCCTTATGATGAGAGCTTTCTTGTGGTACCATATTTGTAGACATTTTGACCTTGACCTTGCCCTAAGGCAAATTTTTGAAAAACTTTAACCTTGCTTCTAGAAGGTAGACTTTTAGTGTTTGGGTGTTCATATTTGGTATGTTACTTCCTTATGATGAGACCTTTCTAGTTGTAACATATTTGTAGACATTTTGACCTTGACCTTGCCCTTAGGGCAATTTTAAAAAAAAATCTTTAACCCTGCCTTTACAAGGTAGGCTTTTAGTGGAGGGTGTTCATATTTGGTATACAACTTCTTCTGGTACCATACTTGTAGACATTTTGACCTTGACCTTACCCTGAGGGCAATTTGTAAAAAAAATTAGAAGGTCAGCCTTTAGTGGTAGGGTGTTTATATTTTGTATGTAACTTTTTTATTGTGAGAGCTTTCTGGTGATACCAAATTTGTAGACATTTTGACCTTGACCTTGCCCTGAATGCAATTTTTTAAAAACTTTTAACTTTGCTTCTAGAATTAAGTTGTTTAATGATAGGGTGTTTATATTTGATATGTAACTTTCCTGTGAAGAAAGCTTTTTATTACTTTCGAATTTATTGTGCATTGAGGTTACTGGAATCCCCGGCGAGCTATATTGTCTTCTTACAACTCTTCTTAGTTATTATTTTTGGTTTAATTCATGTATAACTATAAAATACATACATGTAACAATTTTCATTTTGTTTTGCAGGTGATCTTAGGAAGCTGTACCTTGAAAATCCGTTTATGTCTCCAGATTCACCCCAGGGACTCCTGAACAAAGTTTTATTTGAAACAATTTATACTTTTGCAGGCGTGGACGTGAAAACATTCGTGAACTAGCTGCCAGTGATTTCCAAATAAAACATGATGCCGATGCCAAGAAGTATATCTTAAAAGTCAAAACTGAACAAACAAAAAAATCATCAAGGAACATCAAATGAAGATGAAAGTGATGGCGGTAGAATGTATGCAACTGGAGATAGAATGTGTCCTGTGTCAAGTTTTGAGAAATATTTGTCAAAGCGTAATTCTAAATGTTCTGCACTCTTTCAACATCCTAAATCCAGTTTTACTGATGACGATATTGAGTGGTACGATAATAAACCTATTGGGAAAAATACTTTAGGATCATTTATGGCAAATCTTTCTACACAGGCCAAACTTTCCGATATTTATACTAACCATTGTATAAGGGCAACTACAATCACAGAACTGGATCGTAATGGATTTAAAGACAGAGATATAATTACTGTTTCTGGTCATCGTTCTACTAGTGCTTTGAAAAGTTATGTTACTGAATGTCAAAATGTCAGATGTCTTGAGCAATATCACTCATAATTTTGATAATCAAATTCTTAAAAGTAATACTGTTCCGAATGAAGACAAAAATCAACCTACCAGTATAACATGCACTAGTATTAGCAATACTACAATTAATGTTCCAACAAAACTTAGTGATATGATTTTCTTGATATTGATGATCAGGGTTTGTTGAATGCCTTGAATAACATTGAAAATCAACAATATGGAAACAACAGTCACTATCAAGTGAGTGAATCCAACAGTCACTATCAAACCAGTACATGTACAAACACTTGCCGTAACACAATTCAAACAAGTAATCCAAATTTCAATTTTTCAAACTGCAATGTTACAATAAATTACAATGGGAAACCATGACATATTAATAATGTTGCTTTTGTTGAAATTGTTTATGTTATTGTTAAAATTTTTTATATTACTGTTAAATATAGTTACTTTTTAAACTGAATGGATCTTTATTTTATAAATAAACATGAAACAACTGCAATATAATACAGGGAGACCTAGAAAGACATATTATGTACTAAATGTATTATGAACTTCTCCCTTAGGAACTGTTTTCCTATAGTGTTGTCTGGTGAGGTATAGTGCCCGAGCCGTTAGGCGCGGGCACTATACCTCACCAGACAACACTATAGGAAAACAGTTCCTTCGGGAGAAGTCCATAATAGATTATTAACACGTTTAAAGATAAAGTCTATATGTGTACTTGCAGTATAAAGCATTTACGCCATGCCCTGGAGACAGCCTTCTGTGTATTAAAACTGCATTTCAATCGATTACAGTAACAAATTACGTTGTTTTTTTTTTTCGTTGGTGTTGATTTCATGGCTTTCGCAGCAGTGACAGAAACAGTGAGGTTGAATTTTGAGAAGTGTTGGTACATTTTATATTTAAATAGTTTGTAAGCCATTCAAAATGAATTTACTCATGTTTTAAGATTGCAGTTTAAAATTCCTATACGTGCAGTGTCTTCAAGTATGAGATTTATTTGTATGAGGCTTAGAAACAGGGCTAATGCGAGCTTCAGAGTAAATTGTTTAAGTAGCGCTTCAGGTGAATTGTTTTTTCGTCAATAAAAGTTTAAGAATTGTTATGAATGGAAAATTATAAGCATACACTTCAATTTCATAAACCATATTTATGTGGTATATATTTATTTGAATAGGTCGGGAATCTAGTCATTCGTTCTTACTGGTATCTGAGGCGATAGTTTCCGTCTTCAACTACACGAGAGTTCCCATCTCGAAAGTCTCGTATTGACTTACCGTATGGAAATGCACGTAGATGACCCAGAACAAACATATCCACTCCCACAACCACAATCTTCTGCTGTAATGATATAAATTAAGCCAATTCGATTAGTTGATTTATTGGACAGTCTACTTCTGGATGACAGATAATTCTAAATTTGTAGATATGAGTTTTCTTGTTTAATAGTAAGCCACCTACGATACCTCTGCTGTTGGAGTGTTAGTCCCCGAGGGTATTCACCAACCTAGTAGCAAGTACTTCGGTGCTGGCCGAAAACCGATTTTATTTGGAAATATGCAACATCTAAATTCAACAAAATTTTATTCAAAACTAAGGAGTACCTCTCTCTCGCATAGGTCTGTCCTGAGCTGATTTTGGTTTTTCTATTTAGATCCTATCGGTAATTTGCTCTTCATCAGCTTTCTCACATATTTCAGTATATGGATTTCAAAATGTTTTGCTTTGATCTGCACTAATGAGACATACGTTGTCGAAATGCGCATATGCAGACACTAAATATTTTTGTTCATAAATAAACAGTAACTTCGGTATTTTGTTAAGTAGAAATTTAAAAAAAACAGTATTTCATATTACTGAAACCATATAAGCATCTCCAATTTAGTAGCTTAATTGAAGCATAATTTACACTTAGGCAAAGCTTACCAGTTCATATCAGAAACCATAAACCTATTTAATACTAATTTAAAATAGAATGTTTTAAAAGTTCATTAAAACAGGAGCATTTAATTATTTTAAGTGAAACTAATGTGGCGATAAGTTCTTACATTACAACTTCCTCGTCCGTTTTTAATTGTTACGATGTTTCCATGGCGGAAAGAAAACGTAGAATATAAAACATGAAATGTGTGAAAGTAGGTGTATTTTCTTAACTACACAAAAGAAAAGTGATTTTGACGTAAAACTTGAACGTTAAAAAATCAAAAGAAAAGGAAAATGACACAAAGAACAATATATTGTATCTCGATATTTTAATGCAGCCAGTCAAAAATTTTTTTCACTTATCAAATTAATTTAATAAAATACCGAAGTTACTGCCCATTTACTTTATAAACTTAAATTAATAATTATGTGAACTGCTAATGAATCCTGATTGCGGAAAATGCCAAAAAAGTCAAATCGTATAAAAGACCCCAAAAAGACAATTTCGTACAGAATAACAACAAAAATATATGCATCCGGATTAACTGAGTACAATTATGAAATATTACATGTAAAAGCAAAGTAAAAAAGAAACTTGTTCTATCCCTGTCGTGCGTGCATGCAACTTCCATTTTCTCACCCTACCCGTAGAACTCTCTATGTAACCAGAACCTGGTTGATATTTTTCAATCTCACCCGTGGGTGAGACTGGCTACACTCTTTTTTCCCGCAAAATTATGTTCATCATCGGTCTCGATTATTTTTTTGTTTGATCGGTATTACAAGTGCAACAGAAGTGATTAATAGCATACATTGATGTGTTTGATGCTGGTAATTTTCAAAAAGCGAAAAAATTTGTTGTGTTCATAAGGAAAGCTATAAGTTACAAATGTCATTCAAAAAAATCCGCCTTCGAACCTTGTGACGTCGTTAAAGGGGACGTAACTGCTGTAAGTAAACAAACGTCAGGAATGTCAAATTCCAGATCAGCAATTTCATGGTATATAAGTCAAAACAAATGAAAATTTGAGTTAGCCAAGTAAATGACTATCTAATGTATTATGTTTTGAATAGAAATCGATCATTACCCTTGATAGTACGTAACATGATGTCCAATATCGAATTGAGCAATTTTCAGACCCTTTATGTTAGTAGGGCGAGAAAACAAATCAAACACGGGTAGGTATGAAAGACAAGGTAAATCTCACACACCCGCGGGCAAGATTAGGTAGTCTCTGACTAGGGGAAGCCTCGTCAGAGACAACCTTAATCTTGTCCTTTAGTGTGTAAGCTTTCCTTGTCTTGCACAACCACCCGTGTTAGATTCATATTGCCTATACTACACAGACATTCCTGTCCCATGAACGAATATGTTGGTCATTGGCTTGTTGTTGTTTCCGACCTAATAAAATTTTAGTTTCTTGATATTCGAGTTATTGGATGTTGTTTGTTTCAATTGATTTATTCACTTTTTACTGTTTGGGCCCTTTAGAGCTTGCTATATTTTGAGAGGTTCCGCACTGTGTGAAAGACCGCACAATAACCCTTAGATGCTTTGCTTTAACTTGGAGATGGGATGTTGTCTCCTTGACATTAACCCTATTAGCTTTTGTTCATATTACAATATATAATGATTTCACGTCAGAAATTAGATACTGATTAACAATTTTATGTAATTACAATAAAGACAAAACGTAGCATCGGTTGGAAATCTTGAAACATGCATGTTGTAGGCCTCATGGTGACTTCAAGATGAAGAACAACAATAAAAGCGGCATTGTTCATTTACTTGTTTTTACCATGTATTTGTAGAGACTTTGTCTCATGTGCATTTACTTCATATCTTTTCCTTCACCATTTAACTACGGGTGCCATTCAAGGCCATGAAATTCAAGTTTTTGAACCTTTTAACAAATTAACTTAAATAAAACTAAAGAAGTAGAAAACTGAAGGAACACACGATTACATAAATCAAAGTCCGCAGGGAAATTAAAACGAGAACACCAGAAGACAGGAGACTTAAGACACTACACACCAACACCACAAAACAACACAAAAATAACTTAATCAATAACAGTGTGAACTAAAAAACCAAAAACAAACAAAAAAGTCACAACAGGTGCTACGACCAAGTAGATTGTTTTTGCGGGGAAATTTCAACTATAGCAAACGCTAGATACCGCACGCAAACATATATTTAACATGATACGAAGGAAACGAAAATTTTCTTTCGAATTGTTGTATTTCAATTCTCTTACTGTAGTCCGAATATCATATCTGTGGCTATGATAGAAAGGTATAAAAATTACAGTCGTCAGTGTTTACATTGAATTGACATCGTGTTTTCAAGAGCAAAAAATTCTGGAAATATTTACAGTTGCTATTAAAGGGATAAAATATACTTGAAAATTTCGTTTTATAATTTCCAAACTTGCGCAGTATAAAACAAGATTATAATCCTAACACATAGACTAAGTGCTTTTTTGTTGTTGCAGCGATGATAAATTGATCAATGTCTACATAAATGAAAACTTTTTGCACTGATTTTCAGTTCAGCGATCAGACCACTGTAAATAGACCGAAAGTTTTCAAAACACTATTTCAAAAGGAACTTAATCTGTGAAACCTCCAAACAGTCAAGAATCTTAAAGTTAGAGCTGCATGAGGACATTAATCTAAAGTCATTTGAAAACTAAACTAGCAATACCAGACTAAATTGTTTGTTGTCAGCAAGAATGCCATATTGGGAATAGGAACAAGAGGCTAGGCAGACATCCTTCTATTCGATCATTTTAAAACACGTTTTCATAATACATATAATCATTTAAGAATTGAATGCATTACTTTGAAGTTACATTTAGCTATGAAAGTGTTGACCAAAGCACATTTTTAATGAAGCGTGTTGAAAATTTGCGCCCGATCAACACTTTCATAATCCATATGAAACTTAAAAATAATACATTACATTCTTATAATTACATTTTAAAACCAAAATATAAAAACAAATTATTGTGCAGGAAAGTACATCAATTACATTTGGATTCTAATTTACAAATTCATCCACCTCGTGAACATTGGTCAAATGTTTTTCACGGCAATCGCAACTTCACATTGATATGTCACGTGATCGATGTTCACCCATCAAATTGACAAAATTAAATTCAAATGAATATGCATGAAATGTAAATATAAATGAATAAATGTAGCACCTTTAGAAAAAAAAAACAAAAAACAAAAACAAAAACAAAAACAAAAAAAAAACAACTTTATTATGTAATGTTTTTGCAAAAATCTGAGACAAAAGAATTAAGGACCTAAACTTTTAGATAACAGGAAAAGAGAAAGGAATTATTTCCAATGACACATACCTGCTACTGTCAGTATTAATTCAGACAGGACCAAGAAACACGCAAGAATCATGTTCTTTTTTACGCAGAAAATCTGTACAATGTTTAAGGGGCAGATAGACTTGTTTGCCAGAGGGACATTAACCTATCAAATTTTAAGTAATACACATACATGGTTCATTGACAATAAAGTCCTTTCATGCACATGATACATCAAATATTCGATTTCATTTAAGACTTCCTGTTCAAAGAGAACTTCCTGATCAAAGAGCTTTGGCCATGTTTGTCTGATCATATTCTCTTTTGGCGCTTTTTCAAAGAACATACACTGATAAAAATACTCAATACCATAAGGAGCACACATTCAAAAAAAATTTGTTACAATTAACATTGTAAATATTGGAAATTCAAGTTCTTCTCTGCTTAGAAAATTGATGGAAGTATTCCCTGAATTTGATGTTTTGCAATGTTCTTTTCAAAGTGGCTTAAAACTGGAAATATAAAATTATTTTTTGATATGTGCTCCATGGTCTAATATTAAACTAACAAAATTAATAGCTTGGTATTTCCAAATATTTTTCAGTATCATATTTGAAAAAACCATACTTATATTGCAAAATTAAGACTAAGACAATAGATAAATAGTTCTCTTGATAAAGATATCCTCTTAGGAAAACTACAAACTTCACCATAGATAAAAGATCCCAATGCAGGATACACTAACCATAGTATAAAACATAAAATACATATTCTTACTTTTATGTTAAATGTAGTTTATATGACAATAAATATTTGAATGTAATCCCAACAATATGTGAAAATTGTCCGGCAAGTTTGTGAATACATCGGCAAACAAATACCAGAGCAAACTCAAACTTGATGTGTAACTCATGATGGTAGACCAACATACCAAATATTAGATAAATATCTTTTATAGTATGGGAAAAAAGTCCGGAAAATTGAGCGTGACAGACTGACGGACTGCAAACCTAAAGTACCCTTCGGCGAAGCCGGTAGGGGACTGAAAATACGTCTAGATATCGTTGATGTAAATTCACTATTAGAACCGATTTAATAAATCTGTCCCAACTGTCAGTTTGCGACGTGTGTATCTTTTGTCAGCTTCTGTGTTAAAGAAAACACAGTGCCATCAAATGTTGACTGAAACAGACAAGATATATTATACATTAATACACAATGTAGCATTTTTACAAAGAAACTACCAGTTATTGATGTAAAACCAAACAATGAATGAATCACAAAATCACTGCATTTGATTTGTCAGGTAGGGACACATTTAATGAATCGACCCTGTTATGATTGAATTGGGAAAAGGGAGACAATTCATAAGGTATGAATAAAGCTCATAGGTGAAGGCCTCATGGTGACTTCAAGATGAAGAACAACAATAAAAGCGTTGTTCCATTGCTTAGTATTGCCATGTAATTGTGTAGACTTTGTCTCATTTGCATTTACATCATACCCCTTCGTTGTTAACAATACATTAAAAGTCTGACAACAGATCTCATCCCGAAACAAAGTTCATAATGATGCCCAGGTATTTTATCTTGAAATTGTACATTCAAAATAATTGATAAAATACTCGATTTTAACCAAAACAAATAAAAGCTACAGGTGAATAAATACTGTATATTTTTACTTATCAGCCAATAAAAGGGTATAAAACATCACAGTAAGGACAAAACAAAAAAGTAACATGAAATGTCGAGCAAATGAGTAAATATATACGGAATTCAAATATATATATATATACATATATAGTTATGGAGTGTATGTTTTACAATTAATTTCGTTACTGTAGAGCTTGTAGTTTATACAGTGACTTTGTGGAAAGAGCAAAAGCACTGTCACAAAAAACTATTGGGTCAGGGATTTATTCAGCCGTTGTAACTTTCGTCCCTTCAGAAATTATATGGCCGTCACCACTACATCATTGATAGATATGAAACATCGGTGTCACAAATGAAAACGGACATTTTCAGCTAGATTCACGTCTTCTCGGATTTGGTATTACCGACTTTTACTTTACGCCATATTGATCCACTGATAATGTGACGGGTGCTGTATACTGAGTAGAACATTCTAAGCCTTCCGGAACACGTGTTGTCACCCTCAAATTTAATGGGTTTCAGTGCTTCAGTTTTTTTGTGTTGTCTTGTATATCATACTGTTAAATTTTATATTTGTCTTCGAAAGTAATAATTGTTGAACCGATTTGTCCTTCTTAATGTCTGAATACTAAAGAAATTTAAAAAACTTTACAAATTCCCACCTATACACTGTTTAATGGTTAGAGAAGTAACAGGTACCATAGAATTTAAATTTAATTTGTAGAATGACAGTATCCGATCAGCCACCAAACAGATTTTTCAAAATCCTAAATGTTTCACTGACTGATTGACGGTTGCTGTATACAGGGCAGGACAAGCTTACCGTTCCGGAGCACCTGATGTCACTCTGTTCTTTTCAGAGTTCACACTACTAGTGCTTTAGTTTTAGTGTTGTATTTGAAGTGTTTGTGTGTTTTGTGGATGTGTAGTGGTTTTTGTCTTCCGTCTTCTGGTGGTCTTGCTGTTGCCTTGTCTCTGAACTTTGATTTATATAATTGTGTGCTTTGTTCCCTCGGTATTCTACTGCGGTTGCTTTAAAAGATTTATTTTGATCTTGCCATATCTAAATAAAAAAAAATGTTTAAAACTAAGGAGTATCTCCCTTATGCATAGCTATGTAATACACTGAATTTTGGCTTTCTATTTACATACTATTTGTTATAATTGCTTTTACACGTATTTCGGTTAGTGGACTTCTAAAAGTTTTGATTTGATCTGAACTGAAGAGACATAAGTTGTCGAAATGCGAATATGCAGAAACTAAAATTAACAGTAACTTCTGAATTTTGTTATTAGACTCTCCTGACCAGCGCTCGATAACGACCAGAGCTCGATAATTAAATGCTTTGGATACTTTTTTACTTAAGTATGGAACAATTCAAAAAGGATACTATTCTAATGTGTAAACGTTCTCTTTACAAAGATATTGAACAAATAAAATCATGTGCCAATAGTCGAATAAAAAATACAGGCAATAATTTTGAGCATGCTTCTGCCATTTCATAAATTTAGAGTCTACAAAAACAGAGATTTTAAACAAAAAATAAAAATGAATAATAAAAATGTCCGGAGGAGGAAAAGATTGAACAATACAACATCGTTTAGCCAAAATAAAAGGATAAACAGATTGAATAACGATCAACAGTTCCTGGGGCCTCATTTTTACGTTTTATTTAGCTTCCGGTCATTTTCTTTGACCAGTTACCCCGTACTCCGTATCCGACCTGATCAGTACAAATTAATGGGAAAAGTCCACCTTTTATAAACTATTTGAACAGTATTGCTGATGAAGAAAAGGTTTTTGTCATTTTCATATGATATTTTATTTGTTTGGTAGCATTATCGAGCACTGGTATGAAAAACTGAATTTTCAAGCTATTTCAAGACACTGAAATAAACATGCCCTGTCATAAACCTATATCCAATACGGGAGCCTTCTGGTCGCATCCTGAATCCTAAGGTGGTTCGCTTTAAAATATATGGGTGTAACTCATTGACTTAATTAATGGCAGTAAAAGTAAAGAAAATCACTATTTTATTGTCGAGCACTGATCAGGAGAGTCTAATTTAAAATCATGCATTCATATAAAAACCAAACAAATAATAATGAGTGAAAGGATAAGTCACAATTGATTCCAATAATTAGATTTTGGTATTCCACATGTAAATAGATCCTCTGGACAAACATATACAGGTCGTCTTGATTTTTTTACCTTATCTGTTTGATTCATAGTTGATTGTTGAAGACATTGTTGAAGGCTTCACGGTGACTTCAAGATGAAGAACAACAATAAAAGTGTTGTTCCTTTGCTTCTTTTAACCATGTATTTGTAAAGACTGTGTCATGTGCATTTCCTTCGTATCCTTTCTGACATTTTTGGGCTATGGCCTACCATATCATTTGATTCTAATGCTGCTGATTAGAAGTAACTCCTTAAAACAAGTCTACAGATTCTAAAACATTTCAAGTTTGGTAAAAGAATTCTGTAAACAACTAGAATAAATAATTTGGAAATATCTAAACTTGCAATATCTAATCTTTTTGTAAATTTTGTTGAAAAAAAGGAGTATCTCCCTTAAACAAAGCTCTCTCCTTAGCTCATTCAGATTATGTTTGATTATTTGTTTTCTATCAGTTTTTACATATTTTTGAGTTATGGTCTTCCAAATGGTTAGATTTTATCTGCACTGATGAGACATAAGTTGTCGAAATGGTCATATGCAGAAACTAAACTGCTGGTGGAGTACCCGAGGGTATTCAACAGCCCAGTAGTCAGTACTTCGGTGTTGACTCAAAAGCCGATTTTATTTACAAACTTTCAATATCTAATTTTTTGTAAATTTTGTCGAAAACTTTGGATTATTTCCCTCAAACAAAGCTTTTTCTTTGCTGTTATTTGTTCTCCAACAGTTTTTAAATATATTTGAATTCATGGTCTTCACATGTTCAGATTTTATCTGCACGGATGAAACAAAAGTTGTCGAAATTACCATATTCAGAAACTAGATATAGTTAACTTCGGTATTTTGCTATTTGGTTGAGCTTTGCCAAGTATTGTCGAAGAAGAATCGAAGAAGTTGCCCTTGGGGTCTTATGCTTAACTTATACATGTTTCTACATCTTCATCGGTTGTTTTAAGGAAGATTATCGTTTAATCGTTTAATTTTGCAAGTTTTAATTAAGACATTTATAACATGGGCTTGCTTGATCGAATCTTGTTAGAACAAGTAAATCCACCTACAGTCAAACTTGCCTTAGTGGTCACCTTGAATAAGCAGCCACCTCATTTTAAAGGTCACCTTTTAAAGTTCCTTTCGTAGTATATTTCATATAAATTGAACCTAATTTAAAAGGCCACCTTTCTTAAAAGGCCAGTTTTACTTCTTCCCAAAGGTGACCTCTTAAATCAAGTTTCATTGTATATGTATAATGTTTTCTTATCCTTCACTTTCAATTAAGATCTCTGCTTTCAACGAAAATGTTTTACCCTATTAAAATACACGTAGAGGATCCGGTACAAACATATCCGATTCGACAACACCATATATTTTCATCACAAGCATAGTGTGCATAGGCTCAACCACTTGCTATAATAATAAAAATAAAAGCTAAAACTAATGTAAATTAGTGATATGTTGACTGAATGAAAAAAAAATATTCACGAGTGACAGATATTTATGTTTTTTCTTTGTATTGTGTAATAACCTAACACAGTACTTTCATTAGATCCTGTTGGTTATTTATTCTCAAACTTTAACAGCTTTTATAGATCTTCCTGTTTTGTCTCCTAATTTCTAAAATTGTATATGTACTGAAGGAATATAGATGTCCATCTTCAAAAACCGAATTTATCGTTATCAGGTATTATTTAAGTGGTTATTCAAAATCTAAATTTTTTCTTGATTTTAGGTCTCCCAAATATTTGAATTATATCTGCATTAATGAGACATACTTACCAATCTGTAGGATTAAAATTTGATGCAATGCGGTATTTGCTTTTATTTTTCATCTGTTATTGCTTTTTCAATGTTTACACTAAATGTATCATTTGGTAGTAAAGAATTGATGGATAAAGAGTAAATGCACATAAGACAAAAAAGCTATAAAAACAACATGGTTGAACTAAGCTTTATTGTTGTTTTTCATCTTGAAGTCACCATGAGGCTTTAAATAATGAGCTTTGTCCATACCAATTGGTAAGTTCAAGGTGACCCTTAGCACTTGTTTGAGCAGAATTAATTTCTATTTGTTTAAAAACGCTTCAGCCATGTCACTTAGCCAATAGATCTGTGGTCGTCAACAAACATAAAATTAACGGGCAAAGTGTTCGTACAATCACTGTCGTCCGTTGTAAGTCCGACAAGATTGCTAGTGTCCTAAGCTAGTGAATAATTACAAAAAAGACAAACATAGGACCCTCATCAATGAACAAATAAAAGAATGTGGAGTAAATGTACATGGGACAAAATCCCTATAAATACATGGTAAGATTAGGAAATTGGAACAACGCTTTCATTGTTGTTCTTCATTTTGAAGTCAACACGAGGCCTACAATTCCGAATGTCGTCTTTTTATTTCCGTGTCTTGTGCCTGTCTCACGTCGTCGTCTTTGTTTTTCTGTGTTTCCGTTTATTGCCATGTCTATGGATTGGATTTTTGTAATCATCACTTCCCTTGTTCTTTCGGTATTCTACTGTTGTTGTTTCTAAGAAAACTAGGTATATGAAAAGTTAGATGTGGGCACTATAAACCGGAGGCATCTTAACACATTAAAATTCTAGAAAATATATATAGAATGTCAAGTTTTGAAAGTATTATAGTTTTTCCATATGAGAAATTCTCTCAAGTAAGGAAACAATAACTGAAATATTTTGAGAACATACTTGATAGGGCTGTTTATTCGCAGTACGAAATTTTCGCGGTTTTCAGTGTTGGATTTATTCGCGGAGTTTTATATTCGCGGATTTTTAGTTAAAATTCACTATGTTCATTTATATTCATGTTTACGGTAAAATATTCGCGGGTATAAATTTTCGCGCCTATCGTTTTAAGCGCAAATAGCGCGAAAATTATTACCCCGCGAAATATAACAACCATACAGTAGTCTCTGACTTTGTCATCTATTATCGACTTGTTAATCGGGATTTTTTTTAAACAATATTATCATGGCAAAATTAAAATAATTATGTTGGCTTTAGTGTTATCAATTTTCAAAGTTGTGTTAAAATTGGTCTTCCAAATAAGTATAGATTATTTAATGCCTGATTATAGTATATGAAAAAGAATGGTTTGAGGCGAAGCCGAAAACCATTCTTTTTCATATACTAATAACCAGGCATTGAATAATCAATTTAGCCCATTCTTTCTTTGTCGAGGATCAGTATTGTTAATTATTGCCAATCAAGGGGAATTGCAAAGTGTTATTACAACTGATTAAAATACTGACTTGACAACCTGTTTTATGAGTTTGAACTCATTATATTAAATACCCTTTCAGTATAAAATTAAAACATTTAGTCAGTTGAAAGTCGATCATGCCAGACATCAAGTCAAATCATTCTGTATTCATAAAAATGTTATTTTATTGGTGTATAAAAAGGGAGGAAATAAATGATGAAAATACCTTAAAATTAAGATGACTGGTAAACGATCCAAAGAGCATCAAAAGTGTAATTATTGAAAAAGGATGGAAAATGTTTTCAAAGGAATATGACGTGATATTCTTTGTGTAACACATACTATTGTGTTATATATTCCGTGGTTGTGCGGGATTAATAAATACACAACCCATCTTTCGGATGGGATGTAAACTCAGGTCCACGTGTTGGAAGAAATGCCACGCTTCCTGCACGTTAAAGAACCCTTGTAGCAAGCTCTTTTTGGGGTGGTCCGTAGGTGATCGGCTACAAGGCTAAATTCCCCGCCCTTGACGATTTCACCCTACTTTTCCAGTGGCAGTCAGAATTTCCCGTCCCATGGCCATTTCCATACCCCAAAGTGATTATTTATCAACAAACTTGTTCTCGTCTTGATATAGCTGAAATATTGCTGAGTAGACGTTAAACAATATTCAATCAATCAATCTATGCATGGAATTGATAAGATGTGTATTTTATCTCTTTTTCTTTGTGAGAAAATATAGAGTAAATGCCGTTATGTCTTAATCTAAAGACAGCATTGACCCTGAAACATGAACATTGTAATTACGCACACCCCTCCTTTATACACTAGTGAGTGAATTGTGCACATCAAGGTAAGGAATACACGTTCTGTGATACGCAGGGAATACACATTCTGTTTATAACTGTAAACCTAGTCTTAATTGCAGTCTTGCCTACAGGGATGTTACGATAATACACACACAGTCAATAGCATAATTAAGGCAAATCTAGTTTATACAATATGCCTTCTGGCATTTAAAACTGTGGTATATGAAAATAATTAAACACTACGAGACAAAGAAAGTATGGGCTAATTTTATTTTATCTCACTGTGTTTTATCTACACTGAAGAGACATAAGTTCTCAATATGGCCTTACGCAGACACTAAATATACAATTACTTCGGTATTTTGTAATTCATAAGTTGGGCATAAAAAGTAGAACGAATGACTTAACTCAATCAGTTAAATGGAATTCAAGATAAAATAATCATGATAAATTTTACACTTGTTGCTGGTTGAGGGTAAATAAACCAAAGTAATCATTAAGACATTTAGTGACGTCAAGATTGAAGTGCCTCTCGGATTTTGGCTCTTGACAATTCTCTTCGGTAATTTTGTTATTAACCCCATCAAATAATAAGATTAATCAATTGTTTTAAACGGTCATCGTGTTCCAATGGGCCATTCCATTTAATATCTGAAGAGGGGGGGTTGATGGTGATTTCTGAGGGGTTCATATTTTTCATTTCTGAGGGGGTCCCATTTAATAATTTTATTTCTGAGGGTTCCATTTATATATTTTATTTCTGAAGGATATGAAAAGTAATAGGTCATATTTCTTAGGGGTGTTGAAAAAACCCTTGTGTATTTCTGACACTTCCTTTACCAGATCCTCGACTTGACTAGTACACTGTGCGCTTCGAACAGTGCTGAAGATCATGGAAATGGCTTTAATATGTTTAGGGGTTGATTGAGGATTCTGAGGGGTCCCTCTTTTTAAGTTTTGCCTTACTATCTTAGGAGAGGGTCAATGTTGTAAACATATATAACATGCATATTTATCAATTTGCAGAAACCTCGCCATAGTTGCACTTGAGTGCACTAGTCATTACAATTTGTTGATTTTTACACATGAGCATGTATATATTGTCATGTTGAATTGTATTCTGTTTTACTTTGTTTGTTTGTATGTGTTTTTGTATCATACCCCTCGTGGGCCCATTTTAATGGACAATAAAAAATTATTCTTCTTCTTCTTCTATATTTGTTCAACCTGACAAAAGATCCATGATTTACATTGGCATAATATTTCTTCCTTTTGGAACAAATATTATATAACATTTATTCCGTTAGGAACAAATATCATAATATCTGTTCCAATGGAACAAATTTTATGTAATATTTTTTCCTTTGGAACAAATCTTATTCTGTTACAAATTGATGTGGAAATCTGAGGGGTTATTTTTCTTGGTTATTCAATAATAATCCATACCCTTCCTATGGAAGAGACGCATGTAAAAAATCCATCAAAATTTTTCTGTGAGGAAAATTTAAATGTATGGAACTATAATAATGATAATGACTAAATTTGTAAAAATCTATCAAATTATTTTTTATGAATATAGCATAAAATTGTTTGGATTTTTTTATCAAGCAATAAAAATTTCTGGAAATTCCTGGAAAACTGTTGGAGAAATGTAGACTTTATCTGTATAGCGACATTGCTTTGCGAAACAGGGTTAAAGAGTGGCATTTCCTGATTATAAAGTTGTTATTATATATATATATATATATGTTAGCTGGATGTAAACTAAAAAAAAAAAATGTTTCATGAAACACTTAGTAAGTAGAAAGATAAATTCAGAGCAGTAAAACTTTACAAACTTTTATTATGTTATAAAGGCAAATCAAATAATTTTTAAAAGTAATCAAAATGTAATATGAGCCTTTTAAATTATTCATCAGAATTAAGTTTTAAAAACAGACAAATTTTCAACATTGTCTTCATATAGAACCTGGTCCATATAAAAATATTCTGAATCAGTAAAGATTATGGAACATTTGTACTCTGTGTTCAAGATGAGTAACATTTCTTTTTTAAACTTCAAATGAAAAGATTATACTTTGCCATCATTCAAAATTTTCACTTTTATGGATTTTTTTCTCTCTTAAATTTACCAACTTAATCTAATACATGTAAGTCTAATTAGTTTGTACCTTTTTGAAACAAAATGAGACACTAATTGAGCATACACCTGTCAGAAAATCATCTCAAATATTTCATGTTTTACCTGATTTATGCAAAATTTTATTTAAACAAAAAGAGTGTATTTGCATTGATAAAGTTGAAGTTAACACCTATGTGCAGTCCAAAATGTCAATTTTTCTGGCTCCAGCATTATAAATCCGCTATGATTCATTTTAGGGGGAGGGGGCATATAGAATTGGCTTTGTTGTGTTAATAACACAAGTTAGATTTTTATTCTGGAAATTAGAAGAACAAAAATCAATCAAATAATTATTTTTTTTTTAAATCTGGAATCTTCAATGTACAAGGTTAAAACTTGGTATGAGATGTCCTACACCACGATAAGAAATAAAATTATTTCATATTTGCCAATAAATATCTTCAACATACAAAAACTCATAGACCCCTCCAAAAATTAAATACATGTAGTTGCAAAAAGGTGGATGTTTGTAATGCTGATTGCATTAATATAGCCATGTAGAATTAAATATTATCATTCCAATATGAACTGAAATACTGTAAAATTGGTGATATACAGATTTGTCTTAATTTCTGATAAACATATGGGGATGATAGTGGTCAGTACAGAGATAATTACTATGTAAAGTTGCAATTATGTAACCAGCACTCCTGCTGATATGACCTTGTTATTTCAATCATTCCTTGTGTTATTCCGTGGTGCTTTAAGTAAGGGTTAGAAGGTTACTAAATTTTTTCTTAACAATTAAGAAGTCGAGCCGACAGGCGAGACTTCTTAATTGTTAAGAAAGATTTAGTAACCTTCTAACCCACTTAGAAGGTATGTTTTACTCGAGACTCCCTTTTATGTGACAAGGTGTTACTTTATGATCTTAACAAATCAAAGACTATACGGTCAATATTTGTTAATCAGCAAAGATATAGGAAGAAGACAGTGGGTGTAATTTATTGCTCATCAAACTTTTGTCAAAATGATACTGAAAATTTGTTTTATTTTAACAAAAACATTCGATGTGAACGGGTCAAATTTACTGTGGAGAATATCAAAGATAAATATTCTGAGAATATAATATTCAATATGATTATTCCGGGTATAGTATATAAATCGAAAAAACGTCGTAGTAATTGATTGTTTCCGAATTGATATATCAAATTGTGATCAATGGATGGAAAATATACAGTTGTGTTGTGAAAAGAGAAAATTGAAATTTGGAAAAAAATAAGTTTCATCATAAAAATGGAAAATATAAAGTGAAGGAATGGAAATGTGAAACAAAATTACAGTATCATTGTGAAAATTGAAATTTGGATAAAAATTACTCTTTCACTGAAAAAGAAAGTGAAAAAAAAAAGAAAATTGAATTTTGGAAAAAATGGAGGTTTCATTTTTTAAAAAGTGAAAATTGAAATTATCTCGTGGAATTAAATTTTGTAAGCAATAAAATTTTATGATGGATATTTTACCACAACATTCCGTTTATTTATTTAGCAAATGATCCGCGACTAATCAGAATGATGCATTTCTAATCTCTAATGTGTTAAGTGTCTGTCTACTCTATTGTTCTGACTTGTATTAAGCAAGTTATTAAGATGGTCAGTAGACAGATTCTTAACACTTTAGAGATTGGAAATGCAGCATTCTGATTGGTCGAGAAGTAAAACATACCTTCTAAGAACAGGAAATACATGTCATGATGTTGATGTGAAAGGCAGTAAATACTTGTGGTGTAAATTCCAATGAGTTACTTTCATGCAGAGGGAACCTATGTAACTGTTAGATATATAAATGTAACCACCATCCCCCTTTTCAGACAGATAGGAATTTTATGTTAGAGATTTTTAAGATATATATTTTCTTTTACTTTATTTCATCTAGTCAAGCAGATATTTTTATTATAAATAATATAAAATTTAAACAACAATAAGAAACACGACAAAAACAAAAATAATTTGTAAAGGTTCCGCGGAAACTAGTGTTTGCCTGCTCTCTCTACTGTGGATAGTAGGCATAAAATACCCTGTTAATGCCAAAAATGAAAAGTTCATTATAAGGTTGTGTGAAAAATACCCCATGTTTTGCAGCTGAGAAATATTTCCTGTTGTAATGAACGTACACCCCCCTCAGATGGGTATAAAACCCCTGAATCAATCTATGCGGTTAACATGTATATGAAATCGGTCTTGATCTCTTAATTTTTAGATCTTTTTAACTACTGCCCTAATGTATGACACCAGAAGTCCATTATTAGTAGAAGTCTATGTATTGTGACGGCATTGTCCCCAGATTAGGCCGTTATCAGTAAAATTGTCTATGGGGGTTCCTCCCTATCTCGTTCGTATAGTATGGAATAATGGGTAAAAGTGTTATCACAAAAACATTTACTTGTTAATTAATCAAAGTCGATTATTCATTTAAGTTCGAACATGTGAAAATGAGAAATGTCAACACTGTTCAACCCACCCAGGGTAGAATTCTCTCAAAAATAGCAAAACGCAACTGAATGGAAGTTTATCGTCGAAAATAATGCAAAAAGATTTCGAATTATTATCATAATTTGAAGAAATTTGTAGCAAGATTGATATGGAAATTTCAAATTGAAAAATAAATCATTTTAAAACTTTTTTTCCTCCCAAAAGTTTATACGATAAATTTATTGACTGTATAATGTTGTGAATGTATGTGGATTTTCGAGAAAATGATAGAAGAAGAAACGGTCATCGAAAAGAATTTGAAATTACACAGCAATGCAACACGTATTTAGTACCATGTGCTGATATTATAATTCGCATTATTCACGTGAAAGCGTTTAGAGAACATAATACTCTTGTTTGCTATGCGGCACGAAAAAAGTATTTTTGTCGAGACAATCTCTGCGACCTTACTATTTTATACTAAGTACATTGTAGATAGCTAGGATCCGTTCTTTTATATATCATTGTTACGCATTTTATTGCATTAATACAAACTATAGTTATTTAACAACCTCATGAAAAAGTAATTCCGAGATATTTAGCATACCAGCTATAGTTTTAGTGTCGGTATATCGAGGCCGTATCTTGATCAGCAAAAAAGTTCACAAAATGAAAAAAAAGAAACAATGCAATCTTATTCATGTTTGAACATGTATACATTACTTTCTGCAATTCTGTCTACTTTCTCTACATAGTACAAAAACTTGCTATATTGGAAAGTTTTTTATTTTTTCATTATTATTATATTTTCTATTATTTCAATTTCTGATTTAACCGTTTATTTTGTATACATATAAGTATCTATTTTGTAGTTTTATATAGAGACATCTGTCATCAATCGGTTATCAATTATCACATTTATCTGAAAACTGACGGGGTAGAGCCTTACACGCTGCGAATATAAATTGTCCCTGTGGATTTTGCATATATTAACTGTACCCATCATGCAACATTTATTTTCTGGCTATGAATTTTTAGTTACTATTTTTAGTCTTCTCGCACGAAATCTCGCTTGAATCACAGCGGTAGTCTTGGGACAACGCCGTCTACTAATATACTAATATATTATTGGTTGCTGACTTCTACTAATAATGGACTTCTGATGACACCCATAAAAATATTAATGTACAGTGTAAATTTATTGTATGATTCGAAGAGGAAAATGCAATTCTTATATATGGCATCTTAAATTTGTTAATTCATAACAGAACTGATATTTTTTAATAAATCTTCCCGCAATATATTGAAAAGACATCCCAAATTAATACCAGATGTGTTGATGATAGACCTTAATAAATATTAAAGGGGAAAAATGACCATCAAATAAATACTAGAACTTGTAAAATAAGCACCCAAATTTGCCGCACGTCCCCGTATTCCAAGCTTTAAATCTAGAATGCCTCAAGCAAGTTCAAAGATGAGCCCTGTTCGAGTATTTTTGTAGGAGTTATGCCCCTTTTTAACTTTGAAAATTGACAAAATATACTTGTAAGCATTCTAGCAAATTTATTTCTCACTGGCATTGGATAATATTTATACAGAAGCTTTAAATAGTTGAAGAATACCTCAAGTGAGCTTGAAGATGAGTCCTGGTCAAAATTTTTTGTAGAAGTTATGCCCCTTCTTAACTTTTAAATTTACCACAAATATGTGGGGTTTAAAATTGCTGGAGCGTCAGGGATATATGGCTATGTGTAGCCCTTGTTAAAATTACAAATTTAGTTTCTATCAGTTATATATATAAATGATCATTCTGTGTTTCAGTTGTTATCAGCAACTAAGATTCTGTCCAATGACCACATGCTGATAAACAAATACTAGAACTATGCATCATTTGTTCAATTATCTCTGTTCTAATCAGTAAAATGTGTTAACATGCTGAGATGAAAGTTAATACCTAATTGTACTATTGGTTCCTTGGTTCAATGTGTAGAAAATATTATTTTAGGATATTTCAATAACTTATAATAAGGAATGACAAGATTTTTCATTATTGATACAAAAATATGATAAATTATACTTGGAGATTACTGTTGTCATATCGAAATAATACTGTCTTGCTTTTTAAATGTATTATTTAGCAACCCTCATGGGTTAAATAGTTTTCAGTAAAGTTAAAAAGCATATGTCAAATCAGCACAAAGGGGCTACTGAAAATTCCAGATAGTTTCATTTTGAGTACTACAGATGTTATTACGTCTGAGACAAAAAATAATTTGACCAATTCAATCAATCAATAATGATTTTGTACAAATATGAAAAATAGGAAAGGGGGGTTTGCCCTGTGAACATCATTTTCCTGCTGGTTCTACAAACTGAACATTTTTTGAATTTACTTTCTCTATAAAAAATAGGATAGGAAAAATCATTTCTGATCAATGGAGGTCTAACAATAAAAATTATAATTATCCACAATTAATTAAAAATCAACTTAGAATTATTTAAATATTCTGTCAAATTAAGATAGAATTTCTTTTTGTAGATTTATAACTGGAAACCTGCAAAGATTAATTGAAACAGGCAGGTGGTCAAACATTAAGAGGGAGTAAATATTGTACTTTGTGTGATTGTGAAGACAATTTTGGTGAATTTCATTATAATTTTACAATCTTTGGAAAACTATTAGGAAACAATTTTTGGACAAGTTTTATTATCAAGCTGTCTTTCATGCAAAAACATAAATAAACTAGAATAAAGGGCTACGCCGAGCACAGCATGATACGACTGCAGCATGTCGAACACTGAAATTTGAACAAGTGTAATTCAAAATGAATGAGGACATAGTAAAGAGCTTGAAACAGTAATTGAATGGACACAATAAAGAGCTAAAAATGACCCAGTAATTAGCTGTACACAAACTATGGAAAATAAATATTAGCCCTGATAATTCCTTGTATATATCGGAAATGGTAAGAGGTATGTCAAATTGGTCTACGGTACATACTACTTTATCTATACCATAAGAGAAATCCTAAGAAAGGAACCCCATAAAATCCAATACAAAAATAAAAGATTTTACATATTTTGAAAATTGCAATTTCAGCCCTTAGACCCCTTGTAGCTCGGAAACGGTAAGAGCTACGCCAAATCCATTGACATAATCCTGAAAGCTTATATCAAGAGGAACCCAAAGAAAAAAATCCTATCGAAATCTGATGAAAAATGAAAATTTTAAGTAATATGCAATTTTATCACCATTCGACCCCTCATAGCTCGGAAAACAAACATGTTGTCAAAAATCTGATGGTGCAGCTCTATATTTATTTTCAAAAGGAAACCATTGCAAAAAACTGCATCAAAATCAGACTAAAAATAAATAAAATGAAAGTTTTGAAAATCGCCCCTTTTGGGCCCCATTTATCTCATGAACCATACATGCCATGTAAAATCTGTTGGAATGTCTCTGATAGTAAAATTAATTAGGAACACACTGAAAGAAACCCCATTAAAATCCAATAAATAATAAATATTCTACAGCCAAATATGTGAAAACACACAATTTGCCCTTTCTGGCCCCTTTTTTTAAAACAGGAGGGCACAGCCTTCCTTTTGTGTCAAGAAACACTGTGTTAAAATTTCATAAGGATTGGTCAACTGGAACTTAAGTTATTTACAAAAAAAACAAAAGTGTCTACAGATCTTGGACTACTGTTTTTGATAATCTTTTTTATGCCCCGCAACGAAAAGTCCGGGGCATATTGTTTTACCCCTGTCCGTCCGTCCGTCCATCCGTCTTCCGTCCGAGGTAGGTAGATGGTTTGTAAGTGCAGCTCCTCCCACATTTTTTATGCCAGAAAGTTTTTATTTTGCAGATCATTTGTACATACATGACATATATTGAAGATCTGCATGTGGAAAGGATTTTGATTTTGGTTCATTTTTGTCAAAAATATACATTGTTGAACTTAGCAATTTTTTGTGATTTTTCAAAGAGGGTACATAGTTTGTCCGCGCAACTCCTCCTACAGTTTTGAGGCTAGGAAGTTTTTATTTTGCAGATCATTTGTACCTATATTGAAGATGATCATGTGGTAAGGATTTTTCATTTGGTTCATTTTTGTCAAAAATATGCATTGTTGAACTTAGTCATTTTTGTGATTTTTCATATAGGGTACATAGTTTGTACGCGCAACTCCTCCTACAGTTTTATTGCTAGGAAGATTTTTTGCAGATTATTTGTACATATATTAAAGATGTGCATGTCAAAAGGATTTTGATCTTGGTACATTTTTCTTTAAAATATACATTGATGAACTTAGTCATTTTTGGGGTGAATTAGTAATAGAGGGTACGTGTATATTGTGCATGTGGTAAGGATTTTTAATTTGATTCATTTGTCAAAAATATGCTTTGTTGGACTTAGTCATTTATTTTGGTGATTTAGTAATAAAGGGTATAAAGTTTGTCTATATAGTTACATGTGCTTAGCCGGTGCATCATATGTGTCTTACAGACACAAATATCATTACTAAGAAATCACTGTTTGATTCAACCTTCGGTGGAGGCATGTCATCCTCTGGTTCTTTTTTATAGAAACAGCAAACTGTGTTCAATGTGGGAAAATGTTTACTTAGAATGTGACCAAATTAAGTGCTGGGAAAAAAACTAGAGGCTCACATGAGCCTGTATCACTCACCTGGTGACTGGTTTTATTCACTGTCACTAAAAGACCATCCATTATTATTCATACAAATGTACTATAAATCAGTTCACAAGATGTTACAGTTTCAATCTTGGACGAGGTAGGAAGACAAAAATCACAAACTTTGAAGGGAACGACCAAAGGACAACTGTAACCAAGTTTGGGTCCTATTGGCTCAATAGTTTCAGAGGATAATAGGGTCCTTATGTAAAGTTAAACTATGTACCATGCGGGGCCATCTTGGATGGGATACAAACATAAAAATCACAAACTTTAAAGGGACTATAAAATTGTGACCAAGTTTGATTCAAATCTGCTTGGTAGTTTCAGAAAAGATTTTACGTAAGTACATGGGGGGACATGGTTTAACATAATGTTAAACCATGTCCCCCATGTACTTACGTAAAAATCACAAATTTTGAAGGGGACCACCAAAGGACAGCTGTGTTCTATTTTGGTTCAAATTGGCTCAAAAGTTTCAGTGAAGAAGATAAGAAGATCTTAGAATGCATTTCCCATTGGGTCCTTTGTTAAACTACAAGTGTATGTCCTGTACTGGCAGCCACCTTGGATGAGGTACAATCATAAAAATCACAAACTTTAAAGGGGACCACCTAATGACTATTGTGACTAAGTTTGGTTCCTTTTGGCTCCGCAGTTTCAAAAGAGAAGATCTTTGAATGCATTTTCCATAGGGTCCAATGTAAAGTTGGCAGCCATCTTGGATGAGATGCGAAACTGCTGGAGATATAAAAATTGTAGTCCTTGATAAGTTTAACACCTAGCTTTTTTCTCAACTAGTTTTCAAAATAGAAGTACCGGTAAAAACGTAAAAAATCGTGAAAATTCAAAGAAAAGGGGGCAATAACTCCTAGATGGTTCAAATTTTCTTCAAAATTACAGCAAAGTCGATCTTTCTTTGCTGCCTATTTTTATGCCCCGCCCACGAATGTGGAAGGGGCATATAGTGTTACCCTTGTCCGTCCTTCCGTACGTCTGTACATCCGGTTAAGTTTTGCGTTAAAGTTCATTTCTCAGAAACTGTAAGAGGTAGAACAATGATAATAGGTCAGTACATAGATCGTTCATAGTTCTACATAGTTCACTAAGTAGTTTGACTCTTTGAGCTATATTTCATGCTTGAGTGACTCTGGTTAAGTTTTGCGTTTAAGTCCATTTCTCAACAAGTACACATTATAAGACAATGATGTTTCATCAAATTAATTGGCTTGATGAGTACTACCCAAATCATATACGCTTAGGTGGCTTTGACCTACATTTTACGTTTCAGTGACTTTGGTTAAGTTTTGCGTTAAAGTCCATTTCTCAACAACAACGCATTATAGGACAATGATATTTCATCATATTAATTGCCTTGACGAGTACTACCCAAATCATTGACAATTAGGTAGCTTTGACCTACATTTTATGCTTCAGTGACTTTGGTTAAGTTTTGCGTTGAATTCCATTTCTCAACAACTACACATTATAAGACAATAATATTTCATCAAATTAATTGCCTTGATGAGTATTGCCCAAATAATTGACAATTAGGTGGCTTTGACCTACATTTTATGCTTTGGTGAATTTGGTTAAGTTTTGCCTTTAAGTTCAATTTTTTATCAACAACTACACATTATAGGACAATGATATTTCATCAAATTAATTGCCTTGGGGAGTACTGCCCACATCAATGACAATTAAGTGGCTTTGACTTCCATTTTTTGATTAAGTTATCCTTTGCGATTAATCTTTTGGCGGGGCATCCGTGGCTTACAGACACATTCTTTAGTTGTAATTAAAACTTCACCTCTATCTTCTATTATTTTCAATATATATGACGAAAAGTAACCAAAAAATTGAAAATTTCATGGAAAAGGGGGAATAACTCCAAGACGTGTCATCGTATATTCTCCAAAATTGCAGGGCGGGTAGACCTCATCATGCTGATCATTTTTACCCCCATGTCAAATTTTTTATATCTGTAATAGTTTTCAAGTTATTTGCAAAAAACATCAATTTACCCCTATGTTCTAATTAGAGTAACAGCAGGCATTTTGTTTGGTCTACGGGCATTAAATCACAAACCTGAAAGTGCAAAACCTGGTAATGATTCAGGCCAAGTTTGGTTAGTATTGGCCCAGCAGTTTAAGAGGAGAAGATCTTTGAACAAAAGTTAACGGACGCATGGCCTTTGGATACTAATTAGATAAAGAAAACTGTTTGAGCCTGTATCGCAACTGATTTGTATAAGAACATGTCAATTTCTTCAATTTGTACATCTCATTAATAAGGGGATATAACCATACTTTATCCCATCCCGGCCATCAATATAAGTTATCATGCATGGAACCAACTAACATGATTATTTAGATAGTGTCTGAAAATTGTTAATCAGCCAATAGAACCCAAGTTTACATCCGCATAACCGCACAACACTTCTTATCCTCTGGATAACAGCGATGTTGTTATACAAATGTC
>MJUU01052320.1:1165-13501 GCA_002080025.1 Modiolus philippinarum
GCACGAAAATATCAGGAAAATGTGAAATTTTAACGTAAAAAACACAATTAAACAAAACATTTTACAAGAATTAACAATACAACTAGAAAAATTAATGTAAAAACACAAAGTAAAAGCAAAATTTATACAAAAACTGTTAAGCACAAACAACACGTCATCACTAAAACTCAAAAATAAGAAAACAGATGTGATAAAAGTGAAACAAAATGGAAATTAAATAAAACATTTTATAGAATGTGTAGAAAAATGTGTCAAACACACTTAACAAAATACAAAATAGTTATAAAATTGTTGACAAACACAAAAATAAACAAAACGCATGTGATAAAATTTGGAAAATTGCAAAACAAAATACAAATTAATATAAAATTGTAACACTAATGTGGGAAATTATGTAAGCTGAATTCAACATAGGATTAACTTTTGTAAATTGTGTTGGACGTTGTTGAAAATTTATGAACATCGTTAGAAAATTAATACATCTAACACATAATAAAAACTCGTTAATTCAATTCATAAAATATGCGAAGCATAGAGAAATCAAAACACTCCTATTATATCGCGTCAGTATGATTCAATAAAATCATCGATCCGTACACTTTTAAATTGACACCATCGATCGATTGCATCATCTTCTGGAATATTCGATCTATCAAAAGAAACATAACAATAGAGAAATGAACCGACCAATCAAATTGCAGGGAATTCAACCAATCAAACGCCGTCTTTGTGATAAATCCAGCCAATCAGAACACAGAATAATTGACCAATCACAAAACCCGTAACAAAAATAACCGACCAATCAAAACCTTCATTACAACGCGTCTACCTGTATAAAATCAGACGCATCGAACACCTTTCTCATTCTGAAACTAACAGCCGAATTGAACAGACGTTCCCAGTGAAGATAAACAGAACAAAGGTAAGTGAAATTAAATAATTGATTTAAATAAAGCTTTTTTTAAATAGTTTAATTGACCAATTAAGTAACTAAATCAGCCTAAGTAATCAATAATACAGAACTAAATCAATAATAGATAAATAGAAAAGAAATAATAAAGAATTAAATAATAATCAATAATACAAAATTAGATAGCGAATTATCTTTTACAGATGCATTCATGCGGATATTGTCACCAGGTCTTTAATAAAAAGAAAGAGCTATTGGCCCATTACAAAATGTTAAGCGACCACATGCCCTTTGCCTGTGATCAATGCTCCAAGCGATTTAGGAGAAAAGCTCATCTGAAACAACACAAGAGAAGTCACGAAAATTTTCACTTCCAAGTAAAGTACGGAATGCCATGCCACTTTTTGCCAACCTACTGCACTAGAGAACCATGCCCAAGATAACCATCAAATAGAAGAAAAATCCACTACCAAGCCCCAAAAACCCGAAGACATGTACGAGTTAAAAATCAAAAGACAAAAAATCGCTCCCCGATTCCGGACCAAACAAACTATGTACGAAATCCTGTTCAAAGACATCAACGCCAGTAGTTTTCTGGAAATTATCAGAACTTTACATCAGATATTTGACGATATTCTGGAAAAAGTAACCAAGTTCAACAAGCCAGAAGACATGATCCAGATAAACATCAATTCTATGAACTTCGCCATAACAATCCCGTTTCTTAGAGTGAATAAGTTGAACAGTGAACTATTATTGAACGAAATTGAACTTGCGTCTAATGACGACTTCGACTTAACAGAAGTGGAAATGGAAGTAACACTCGTAGATATCCCCATCAAAGATACCAATGACCAAAAAATATGAACAAAAATACTGATGTCTAAAATATTTGAAAACTGTATTAACATTGTCGGCGTGTGGATCTCCGACTCATTTCTGCCTCAATTACGTAGATAATAAAATGTGTATATCTGTAATTTAGTTTATTATTTATTGCCTTATTGAAAGATAAGTATATAGAAACAGAAACAATGAAGGAAATCATACACATGAACAAAAATGAATAATGACACAGAACGGGATAAAACGATGAATTTTAAAATAGTTGGGGTAGCGTTTGGACAAAACAAGACAAAAAAAATGAAGTTCACAAAATAAAGGGAGATAACTGAGACAAAAGAACAAGAATTAAAGGAATGACAAAACAAAATCTATACCAACGAAAAAGTTTTAATAAGGTTATATGCAAGACTATAGTATAGAAAAGTGTTGAAGATGTTTAATGAGAGACTGGACAAAAGAAACAAATTAGGATGACAAAAACAAAATAAACCACCAATAGAAAATGGAATAATAGGAAGTAATGGATCAACACAAAACAAAGATCGAGACAATAAGAGAAGAAATCTTTAATAATAATTCTAAATGAGAACACTAGAGAGAAAAATACAAAAGCAAACGAAAGTTAAGAGAATAATTGATCAAAAGAAAAAAAATGAATTAAATGGGTGAAAAATATACAATGACATAGATTAGTGCTAGTGTTATGGTATAAAGTATTACTTTCAGACCAGCTCCCAGCGTCCCACTACTCTCACACAGCTACACTACGTTTGCGGTGCTCTACGTTCAGGACGCTGGAAGACAGGTCTGATAGTATAAGTCATGGACTACTGCACAAATAAAAAAGGGCCTATCAAATTGCAAGAACTTCAACCAATCAGATGTGTGAACATGACACTATCATAACTTGTATTGATCAGAAAGCGAAAACCACCAAAAAATAACCATACATTCAATGAAATAACAAAATACCGAAGATACAGTGAATTAAGTTTCTGCAAATGCGCATTTCGACAACATATGTCTCTTCAGTGCAGATGAAATCAAAACATTTGGAAATTCATGCACCGAATTATGTGTAAAAGCCAAAAGAGAACAAATTACCAATAGGATAAAAACAGGAACGCCAAAAGCAGCATAGGACAGAGCTATGCAAGAGGGAATACATAATCCCCAAAATTATTGGTACTAAGCAACATGTCCCCTAATAAAATACTAAGATTATGAGACTGATGCGTCAGAAACAACGTAGATATAACGCAGCAAGGAAGCACAATACAGATAGGCACTGGAAACCAAAACGAGACTTTGTCAAACAAAGAACGAATGAAGTACATGATAATTTCCTTCCCCAAATCTCAAATGAAGACAATGAATAAAAGTAGTATATAGCGGCACTTGAGACCCATAGGCCCTATGTTAAAGGTCTCCGATTTTTCCTTCCCGATTCCGGTTCCGGAGATCATTTCCTTTCCGGAACCGAGAAGTGTAACGAATCTGTCATATTTAGTATGTCGCTGACCTTTGGTCTCACCTGTCAATGGTGTTGCCATTGTTCATACTATGTCATTGGCAAATATTAGTCTCGCCCTACCTCAATTCAAGCTTCTTTTATTAGTCTCGCCCTACCCCAATTTAAGATTCTTTTATTAGTCTCGCCCTATCTCAATTCAGGGTTCTTTTATTGGTCTTATCTTTGATCTCATGCTAACCCTAATGTTAGAATGAAATAGACTGAGCTCCTTGATGTCTACATGCATTGCTATAAGGATGCTTTCAAGTTTTCTATTATTCACAATCTTTACAGCCTTTATACAATTTTGTCAGAATGCTCATATAATATACAAGATAAGATGAGATATTCGAAGATATTTAGATTTTGGTGCAATTTAAATCTTTAATTCTTTGTGCTCTTATGTCATTTATGTGAAGAAAACGAAATCGGTGTATACGTAAGTAGTATATGGGGACAGTTCAAGTCGCATTTGTCGAGGTGCCTGTCGAGGTGCTATTGTAGTAATACTATATCTCATCTCGTATTTGTCGAGGTGCTGTCGAGGTGCAGTCGAGGTGCCTTGAGTGTTGACCTTTGGCCTTGACATATGTGTCTCAACTTTAGCTTTGGTATCTCCTAACCCTAACGTTTAAACCATACTTATGAAATCCTAGTCATTTGGTGTTTGTATGCATTATGTTGTGTTTCTTCAGTCCTTTTACATTCGTTTCCTGATTTTTTGTTGTCTTTTGTTCAAGACTAACTCTAACTATCCTTTTTGTTACTCTTTCTGTACCCCTTTTTAATAGTTACTTCTGCCTTTATCCAATGTTATTTTCGAATTATTATCTTCCCTTTTTCAACCCTATCCTTAGTTGCTATGACAAGTTTTTTTTCTTGTTCTTGTTTTGTTTGCTTTTTTTGTTTGTTTTTTTTATTATGTTTGTTTGTTTATTTGCATATTTATTTATTCTTAATTCTTGTTTATTTTTATTTATTCATTTATTTTTTTTTATTTTGGTTTCTGTTGTTTTGTTTTTTGTTAGATCTTCTAAGCGTATTCTTCTTTCAGACATTGAAATAAACAACAGCATATTAAAATATATAGAATGAAACCTAAAGACAGAGACACCATCTACCAAAGGTACGAGACCAATTACCAACAACCAACAACCATTCCATTTTCAAAAACGAATTATTGAGTTACTGATCTGATAGTAGTTCCAAAATGACAATTCTGCCACAATCATGCAGAATCCTGCATAAAAATCCCTACCTCGAGGGCAAAATGCAAACGGACAGCATTCCTATTGATCATAAGGTAAATACGAGAATTATGCACAGAGCATAAGTCAGTCTCCACAGGACATCTTAAAGGGAAGGATGTCACAGATTGAAATAAATAAAAGGATGGAATCCAATAGTGAGAAGATGGATCAGTTCCAGGATTTCTTTCTTGAGAATGAAGAAGATTCGGAAGAAGCCCCGACCCCAGCCCCAAGGCAGCAGTGCTGTGATAATCCAAATCTGACATGGATGGATGAGCATACTGAGATGTGTCAAAATTGTCGGGTGCAACCAATGAAGCCACGATTTGAAAATCAGGTAGAAGAAGAATCGGTGAGACGTACATGCGGCTACCCACTCAAGAGGAAGAAGGGGCAGTTCTGCAAGAGCAAGCCCGGGAAGGATGGTCTCTGCTGGAGGCATAGGAGTCAATCGTATCAGCAGGAGGAGGAGGAGATCATCCCAGTCGAGGGAAAAATGGTGGTGAAAAAAAGCATGAAGACTCTCCGTCAAATAGCTAAGGATGGGGGTCTGAGGGGATTTAGAAGGAAAAACAAGGAGGCCTTGGTGAAGCTCATCGAGGAGAAAACCACCCGTAAATTTGTCCGCCAGGAAGTCTTCACCAAAAAGCAGCTCAAAGCGCTGGCAAAGAATCGCGGCCTCACCAAATACTCCCAGCTCAAGAAAGACGATCTTCTCCATCTGGTGGAAAAGAACATCCAAAATACCCCAGCCGAGGAGGAAATCAAGGTCACCGATAGGCGGGAAGCTCTGAATGGCATATTTGGCACGGTCATCATCAAACCTTTGAAGCCGTACGACATAGCCACATTTCTCAAAGTAAGTCGGAGCACAATCTTCAATACAATCTCAGATGCTCTCGCCCAAAAGAAGGGATTGAAGGTGCACTTGGTGCTCCTAGCAGAGATGGTGAAGACCAATCTCGCGACACGAAAAAATACCTACATCACCCCCTACTTCCATTTAGGTCTTACTACCCTCACCCAGTCATTCAACCTCGATTTGGAGATTGTCTTCATGATGGAGAAGGCCAAGGAAAATGTGGCTAAGCACATGCGGGAAGGGAGCGAATGGACTTTCGGGCATGTCGTGGAGTTAGAAATCCACCTCAATCAATTCAAGCCTCTCAAGGGCAGATCCTTCATACCACTCCCACAGAAGCTGAATCAGAAGAAAGCTATCATCAATGTGAGGAATGAGGATGATCGCTGCTTCCAGTGGGCAGTCCTATCAGCGCTTCACAATACTGAGGTGGATCGTAAGCAAGTCAACCGAGTGACGCAGTACAAACCATGGGAAAAAGAGCTCAATTTCGACGGCATCGACTTTCAGTCTCGCTCGCGGCGATTGACAAGTTCGAGAGGCAGAATCCCACCATCAACGTTAACGTCTTCGGCTTCGACGGTGTAAAGAAGGGCGAAGATGGGGAAGAGGATCTCCAGATCTATCCCCTCAGGATATCCAAGAATACGGGCCCCACTCACGTAGATCTCCTCTTCCTGACCCACGAAGACAAGCAGCATTACTGCTGGATCAAGAGCCTCTCCCGACTTCTGAGCTCTCAGGTTACGAATCATGATGGGCAAGCTTACTTTTGCCGTAGGTGCTTGCAATATTTTACCAGGCAGGATATTTTGGACGAGCACATGGAATATTGCAGTCAGAAAGAGGCCGTCAGGATCGAGATGCCGGAAGAAGGGACCACCATAGCCTTCCAAAACCACAAAAAGATGATGAGAGCCCCCTTCGCGATTTACGGGGATTTCGAGTGCTTCACGGAGAAGCTCGATACCTGTCAGCCGGATCCATCCCACTCCTACACGGAGGCCTACCAGCTTCAGCGTCCCTCGGGATTCTCCTATTACGTGAAATACGCTCACGGTGACTATAAGGATCCTGTCGTCTACTGCGGGGAGGCTGTGGCCAAGAAATTCGTGGAGTGCATCGAAGAAGATGTGCAGGCAATCGGTAAGATATACAAGGAGAATAAGCCCATGGTGATGACCGACGAGGACAAGGAGAGCTTCGAAGAAAGCACGCACTGCCACATTTGCGGGGATGGATTGGGAAGAGATAAGGTTCGGGACCACGACCATCTTACTGGGAAATATCGCGGCGCAGCACACAACCAGCGCAATCTAGATTTGCAGCTCCCGAAGCCCGTCCCCATCTTCTTCCACAATTTGAGCGGATATGATGCTCACATCTTTGTCAAGGAGCTTGGATTCTCTGAGGGTAAGATCGCCTGCATCCCTAATACTGATGAGAAATATATCAGCTTCTCCAAGCAGGTGGGAGATCTGGAGATTAGATTCGTCGACTCACTCCGCTTCACGCTTAGCTCGCTGGATAATCTAGCCAAGAATCTCACACCCGACCAATCCAAGAACGTGAAAGCAAGATTTGGTGATCGCCACGGGCTGATGATTCGGAAGGGAGTTTTTCCTACGATTATATGGATGGGCCGGCCAAGCTGGAAGAGACTCATCTCCCGCCAAAAGAAGCCTTCTACAGCATGCTCTACGATGACCATATCAGCGATGAAGACTACGCGCACGCCCAGAGAGTCTGGGAAGCCTTCGAATGCAAGACCCTACGAGATTATCACAATCTCTACCTAGAAACCGACGTCTTGCTGCTCGCCGACATCTTCGAGAATTTCAGGGATATCTGTCAGACTCATTATGGGCTTTATCCTGCCAATTATTACACATCGCCCGGATTGTCTTACGACGCCGCCCTCAAAACCAGTGGGCAAAGATTAGAGCTTCTCTCTGATCCGGACATGCTGTTAATGTTCGAGAGGGGCACCAGAGGAGGGGTTGCCATGATCTCCCACCGCTACGGCAAGGCTAATAATCCCTACATGACCGACTACGACGCCTCTCAGCCCACCAAGCATCTCACCTACCTCGACGCCAATAATCTCTACGGATGGGCAATGTCGCAGCCTCTTCCCACGGGAGATTTCGAATGGACGGAGCCGGAGGAGATCGACGAGATTCTCAGCTATCCCGACGATCACGAATATGACGCCATGACAGAATGTGATCTCGAATATCCGCAGGATCTTCACGACACCCACAACGACTATCCTCTCGCGCCTGAGAATGTGGAGATCAACAAAGTCCGCAAGCTCGTGCCTCATCTTGGCAAGCGTGAGAAATACGTCCTCCACTATCGAAATCTCAAGATGTATCTGGAGAGGGGGATGAAGCTCACCAAAGTCCATCGGATCATCAGATTCAGGCAATCCCCATGGCTGAAGAAATATATCGACCTAAATACCGCTCTCCGCGCCAAGGCTAAGACTGACTCCGAGAAGGATTTCTTCAAGCTCATGAATAATTCGGTCTTCGGCAAAACAATGGAGAATAACCGGAAGCACGTAGACGTCAGGCTGGTCACCACCGAGAACAGACCCTCAAGCTCGTGGCCAAGCCCAATTTCGATCGTCGCGTCGTCTTCACCGAGAATCTGGCAGCCGTCCACATGAAGAAGACTAAGTTGAAATTCGATAAGCCAATCTACCTAGGAGCCTGCATCTTAGATATTTCGAAACTTCTCATGTACGATTTTCACTATGGATTCGTGAGAAAGATGTACGACGATAAGGCTCGGCTGCTTTTCACCGACACGGACAGCTTGGCCTACGAGATCCAGACCGACGATTTCTACAAGGATATCGCTCCGCACGTCGAGGCAAAATTCGATACGTCAAATTATCCCATCGAGCATCCTTCCGCCATTCCCACCAGCAAAAATAAGAAAGTCCTCGGGATGTTCAAAGACGAATGCGGTGGCAAGATTATGACCGATTTCGTGGGGCTCCGGGCAAAGCTATACGCCTTCAAGATGGATGACGGTCAAGCCACGAAGAAGGCAAAGGGAGTCACGAAGAGCGTCATCGAGCGCAGCATAGCCTTCGAGGACTACAAGCGATGCCTCGACACTCAGCAGGAGATCCATCGCCCGATGAGCATCCTCCGCAGCCATCTCCATCATATCTACGCCGAAGAGATCAACAAGATCGCTCTTTCCGCCAAAGAACGATAAGCTTCACATCCTCCCGGACGGCATCAGCACCTTTGCCCATGGACATTATCGAATCACTCACGACGCCTCGCACTTTGATAAATGAGCAGCATACGAGTGCACGACATCCTCCTCCCCCACCAGCCCCTCTCGAATCTAGAGCTGGAGGAAGCTGCTAAGACCCTGAGAATCCCTCGATTCAGAGAAATATTTATGCGCGATGCCTTGCCTCCCAGCCCCCAACCCATCGAATGCGGCATCCTGAATCACGGCGATAGCGATGACCCCGGCACGCACTGGACGTGCTGGCATAAGCGCGAAGGACAAAAAGTCTACTTCGATCCTTACGGCCTGCCTCCGCCCGATGAGATGATCGACTTTCTGCGGCCGGAGATTCGATATAATACCGATGAAATCCAGCGGCGCGACGACGTGGTCTGCGGACACTTTTGCTTGCACGTCCTGAAGCTCCTATCGGAAGGTCGGACGCTCGAGGACGTGATCTTCGGACTATAGATAAATGGATAAGTTTGGATCTCACTCGAGGAAGCGCATGCCCGTCTGGCGGATGCTTCAGGATCTCAATATGAGCGATCATCGCATCACCAGTCTTGGATTGCCGCGGGATAGCTCGGACGCCGTGACGAAGAAATGGGTCACTCTGCAGCTGAAAGAAAGTATGAAAGACACGGACGAGCTAGATTCAGAAATGAAGCAGATGCAGATGACCATCAAGCGGATGCAAAGGGAGTACAATGCATCCGTCAAATATCTTACCAAGAAGCTGCTGATCAAAGTAGATAAGACGGAGTGCGTCTCGACCAATGGCGGTTTGATGACTACGAATCCAGATATGCAAGGGCATGTGATCCACAATCTGCCAGGAGGGTCCCGAGCAGACGAGCCGGTCACCAAGGGATGGTATGCTAAAAATTGGCAGGAGGCAGTCAGTGCGATGCAAGGAAGGATCGAAGCCATGGATAAAAAGATCACGTCTCACCACGGATAGCTTCACAGCCTTTCTGGTCTCTCTTTTGAGGGACCGGAAAGCCACTCCTTGACCCAGGAATTGAAGGTTTTGGGATATCCTCTCCACTTGACGCGGATTTCTTTCTCCCCATTCCGAATGCGTCGGCTCAAGATTTTCTCGATGCGAAAGATATCCTGGTCGGTGCGCTGGAGCTCGGGCTCGTCAAAGGATCCTTCGATTTCCTCACCCTTGTAGTCTTTGAGACGATAGGTGGACGGCTGCGTCGCTAGGGCCTGGGGGATGGTAAATGTCTCCTCCGTCCAGCGCGGAGTATATCCCTTCTCGAAGATGCCGTTCTTCTTTGTGATTCGGACCTGATCGCCGACTTTGAATCGCTGAGGCTGCATGGGCGGAAGGTCTCCGTAGAGATTCCAGAAGACTTTGGCCTCATGCTCTTTCTGGTTGGCGGCGGTGGGGGTCATCTTGATGGATCGATGCTTGGAGGTATTATACTGGCAGGACGGGAAGGTCGGAGCGCGTGGAATTGGCTGAAAAATATTTGAACATCTTCTCCTTCATGGGGCGATTCCAGCGCTCCACGACGCTGGATTTCTCTTCGTTTTCTGTGGAGTAAAGATCGACGTCATGCTTCCGGAGCAGATCCTTCACGTCGCGATCGTAAAATTCCGTGCCCTTATCGGTCCATAGCTTCTCGGGCTTGCGATCCTTGAAGACGGTCCGAAAGGCATCTCGCACCGTGGCGCCTTTCTTATCCTTGAGCGGCACCAACCAGCCGTATTTGGAAAAGACGTCGATGATGCTCAGAAGGTATTTGAAGCCTCGATTATCGCGGGAGAAGGCGCTCAAATCTACGAGATCGGCAGCCCAGATCTCATCCACAGCGCCTACCATCACGCGACGCTTCTGAAATTTGCGCCGGACTGGCTTGTGCAGCTCTTCGACTAGCTCATCCGACCATCGGACTTTTTTTTTCTTCACGCCGAACCCAAATCGTGCCTTGGTGCCGATGATGGGTCTGACGATACTTCGATCCATGCGCTCGCGGCCGTGGGCTGCTGGATGCCGTCCAGCTCCTTCAGCATGGTCTTATCGCAGATGGAATTGCGAGCGGCCGTATCCTCATGCTGAGCATAGCAGAGATCGTGATGATAGGAAGCCTATCTACGCGATTGAGAGGCATCGACCAAGGTTTGGGGGTGCCGCCTGCATTCAGACGCTTATGAAGCTTAGTGCCGGGGCCGGTGAAATTATGCCCCGGTAAGTGCATTTCTACGGGCATGCGATTGAGCAACTTATTTCAGAGCCCAGCGCCCGTAAATTGGGATTACGGGAAGCCGCAGACGGCGCAGGTTCCGACTTTCCGCAGCCTCCCATTGCTTGCCACCACCTCGCTCAAGCCTTTCGTCTCCGTCTTCTTCTTTCATTTCAAGCAGAACATTGCCATTTTATATAGATAAATGGACGTTGAAGACCTTACCTATGATGAGCCCGCCACGAGTCGTCGGCATAACCATTTTCTCCTCCCGCAGCGATCCATCCGAGGACTGATCATCGGAAAATCGGAATGCGGCAAGACGACTCTGCTGAATAATCTCCTCCTGCGCGATGGATGGCTCGATTGCGATCGCCTCTACGTCTTCGGAAAAATCGCTCCACCAGCCCATCTATCAGCTGCTGCGGCAGGCGCTGGGAAAAGGATTTTCGAAAGACGATATCCGCGACCTTCTTTCCATCAAGGATCGCTATCCCCACTCTTTGATCGACGTCGTGCAGATGATGAAGCAACCGCCCAAGCCTAGCGGCATCGAAGCTTTCTTCTTCGAGGAGGCGAGCGACGTGCCCGATCCTCGAGATCTCGATCCCGCCCGCAAAAATCTCATGGTCTTCGACGATCTGATTCTAAGCAAACAGAGCAAGTGCGAAGATTGCGCGGTCGGCATAAAAACGTGGATTGCTTCTTTCTCTGCCAAAATTACTTCAAGCTCCCGCGGCAATCGATCCGAGAGAACGCTAATTTCATCTGCCTCTTCGAGCAGGATGCCAAGAATCGCGATCATATCCGCCAGGATCATTGCGGCGATCTCACCCCGCCCAATTCGATGCCCTATGCGATTAATGTCGGGCCAAGCCTCACGGATTCATGACCATCGATCTCACGATCCCCAAGACGGCTGGAAGATATCGATGCAATCTGGATGAATTCTATCGAGTCTAAGATAAAGAATAAATCATTTGACGGAATTTTTTCTGGAGAATCAACGAGACTTAGATGAAGAGAATGAGGAGAATGCCCTCCAATCCCCTGAATGTGAGCATCAATGGGAGAGAGTGCTTATTGGTGGTAGGATCCTGAACCACGGGATCCCAGGATATAAGTTGTGGCAGATGCGGAGCTGAAAAGTACACTCATCGCTTCGGCGATCAAGGTTTCGAAGGAAGGACCTATAATTCCTACTCCCGCCGCAAAGCTAAGCCACCGCCCGGACCCCAGTGCTGCATCAAGACGGTTCGAGGTCATCAATGCACGTACCCTTCCATATCGCCAAGCGATAAATGCAAGAGGCATTCGAGGCTATTTCTTATTGCATGCTGCCGGTGTGGAGCTCCGATCGCTCGCGGTAAGGCTTTGGAACGTATCCACCAAGAGATTATTCCCATGCCTAAATTCACCATCCTCTGGTCAGGCGTAAAAATCCGGATGGCAAGGGAGTGTGATCATAAAATCTTGGAGAGGATGGAAGTCTTCTGCTC
>MJUU01052320.1:13985-31498 GCA_002080025.1 Modiolus philippinarum
CCTGCCCTTCCTCCTGCCGCCGATTACGACGACGACCCACTTCCCATCGGCCAAGCTCTAACTACCAATCTCGGTCCGCGAGCCACCCATTATCTTCAGCTCAGTATGACTCCACAAGCCGATCATACCTTTGGATTGCGAGGAGAAGACGGCGCCATCATGATCGGAAGTCTCCCCATCACTTTCGACGGTGACGATATCATCATCGATGACGAGCGCTATGGGAGCTTATGGTCCTGAAGCATCCCGAAGATTTCGAAGTGGACGACCTGAATACCTATGGCGATATCCTACGAGCATCGACTGCCATGTATCAAGGCAATTCTGCAGTCTCACAGACCCCCAAGGCTAGCAAAAGCAAGAAGTGGAAGGAGATCGTCTCGTACCTCTATAAGCAAGATAAGTATGGGAGTGGGGTCCGGACCGTCTTTCTTACCAAATGCTTCGACCAGTTGCTGGATCGCCTCGATCTTTGCGCCGCCGCCTATAAGGCTGGGAATAATGGGGTGCGCAATGAAATCGTGGCCATCCTCGACGCCGTGAGGAAACCAAGCATATCAGCAGGAAGTAATACGAGACGCTGCATCGGAAGCTCCTCTAAATAAATGCCTTTAGTAGTGAATCACGGATATCGTCGGAGATATGTAGTCGGTGGGCGAGGATTATTCGATACCATCGCCAGTCTGGCCGGACGAGTATTTACCTCTTCTGCCGCGAAGACGTTGGGAAGCAAGGCCGTGAGCGCCGCTTCCAATGCAGCCATCAAGGGATTGGAGAAAGGAGCGACGAAGGCCGTAGACCACGTCGTTCATCGAGCGACCCGCAAGAAGCCCAAGAAGCCTCCACCTGCCGCCAAGACCAAGAGGCCCATCTCAATAGTCTCGCGGCATCGCCACCATCCACGACTTCGTCCGACGCTATAAATAAATATATGATGGCTGATATGCTTACAATCACCGAAGGATTGACTTTCGACGAAAGCGTCCAGGAGTACGAATTCTCCGAATACCATCCCATCACCGGGACGCAGCTGAATAGGTCCGACACTGAGATCCGCCTCAGCATCGAATCGAAGGATCTCTTCCTTCATCTTTCCGAGAGGTACCTCTTGCTGGAAGGAAGGCTCCAGAAGAATGATGGGTCGGCCTATGCCGATGCCAATCTCATCTCCCTCATCAATAATGCGATTATGCACCTCTTCAAATCCATCAGCTACAAGCTTTCCGGGCAGACGATCGAGCATTTGAATGATCCTGGGGTCGCCACCACCATGATGGGCCTACTCACGTATCCAGACGATTTCTCCAAGTCCCAAGGCCTCAATCAGCTATGGGTGAAGGATACTTCCGCAGAGGCCGCCGCCGAGAATCTAGGATTTGCCGCGCGGAAGGCCTACGTCATCGCCAAGCCCGCCAATAAGGGGACTTTCTCCTTCACCATCCCCTTGAAGCATATCTTCGGCTTTGCCCAGGACTACGAAAAGCTGGTCTACGGATTCAAGCATGAGCTCACTCTCGTCCGCGCCTCGGATAATGACGCCATCTTTCGGGATGCTGCCAATATCAACGACCCCGGCAAGATCGTCTTCAGCAGTCTCTCATGGTTTATTCCCCACGTGATGCCTTCCGACGAGCAGAAGCTGCGGCTCTATAAGACCATCGAGAGCAAATTGAAGCTAGATATCGACTTCCGCATGAGGCAAAGCGATTCGATCGGCGTCCCCGAAAGTCGTGAATTCAACTGGCGCGTTTCCACCCGAAGCAGCCCCGAAGACCCCGATGTGTGATCGTCGCCTTCCAGACCGATAAGAGTAATGATCAAGAAGAAAACCCCACCATCTTCGACTATTGCCGCGTGAATGATATCTGCGTCACTTTGAATTCCCAGAGATATCCTGCCATGGGCCATCGTGCCTCTTTCACGAATGAGAAGGTCTCCAGGCTCTATAAGGAGGCCGCAGATTTCCGCGGGAAATTCTTCAACATGGATCACCTGGTGAGCAATCTAGGCATCACCCCCGCCGACTTTACGGATCTCCATCCCCTCTTCGTATTCGACGTCTCCAAGCAGAGCGAGCGCCTCAAAAATTCAACGATCGACGTCTATATCAAAGTCAGATTCGATCAGAACGTCGCCGCCAATACCCAAGCCTACGCTTTGGTCATCTCCGATCGCATCCTCCTATTCGAATCCGATGGTCAGAAGATGAGCGTCATCTTCTAAAGCTGAGCTATGCAGTAAATAAATGGACAAAATTCATATTCAACTACTGTTTTGTGAAAGCCAAAACCCTCCAGAAGCACTACGAAGGCCTGGAAGATTGGAAGCAGAGACTGGTATCCGCTTTCTACGTCGCAACCTGTAAATAAATGGACGATTCACTTTTGCGGAAAATCGCAACCAATACCCAACCCAAGCATGGATTCTCATTCATCGTCTCTGGGGACGATAGTCAGATTTTGACCCGCTTCAATCCACCCCTCCGACTGAGAAATCTTACGAGATGGCCCTCGTGAATCTGGAGACCTACTACTCCATCCCCAATATTCATGCAGGAAATAATTCCTTCCGCTATTCCCCGACGAAGGGGCAAGCTGGTTTCCCATCGCCCTGAGCACCGGCTCCTATGGAATCGACGATATCAATGATGAGATCCAGCGACAAATGCGGCTCAACAAGCATAAGGCTAAGATCCTTCTCGATGCCAATCGCGCGACTCTGAGAGCGACGCTCACCCTGGCCAGAAGCTACCAAGTGGATTTCGATGTGCCCAATAGGCTGAATACGGTGCTTGGATTCGATCGCCGAACGTATACCTACGACCGACGCACGAATGGAAACGTGGAAGGCGAGCATATCGTCGATATCATCAGCATCAATAGCATCCTCGTGAATAGTGATATCATCCAAGGCAGCTACGTCAACGGCACACAGCAATTCACCATCTATAGTTTCTTTCCCGGGGTCGATCCGGGCATGAAGATCATCCAGACCCCTAAGAATCTGATCTACTTACCCGTGACCTTGAAGACCATCAATCACATGCAAACCTACCTGACCGATCAAGACGGTCGCTCCATCGATCTGCGAGGGGAGCATCTCACCATCCGCTTCCATCTGCGCGAGGTATAAATAAATGGATTATCAAGAGTACGGTCTCAACTTGACGAAGGGTCAGGCAGAGAAAATTCAGCGTGCGTCGAAGAAGGGTTGCCCCGTGAGCGTCCGATTGTCGCATGCCAATATATCCGGTGAGCATAAGATGCTCCTCACCCACCGCCAGATCCAGCACATCGCCAAGCTCTTGCAGAGCGGAAAGGGTGTAATGGTCTTGGAGATGAGTCCGAAGCAGGTGAGACATAACGTGCATAACGTCCTCCTCATGCTGGCAGGTCTTGCCTCTGCCGCGCTACCTATGCTGGCCAAAACCGTGCTGCCCGCTTTGGGCGTAGGCGCATTGAGCGGTTTGGGTAGTGCAGCCATCCAAAAGGCTGTGGGATCTGGATTATATCTCAAGAAGGGTGGAAAAGTATGCTGCGTGAAACCTCATGGTCAGGGTCTGTATCTGAGCCCGGGCACTTTGCCCAATACGTACGGCGATGGATTGTACTTGAAGAGTGGAAGTCGGCTCTACGATGGTAGTGGATTGATCCTTGGCCCCAATAGCCCCTTCAAGAGTATCCCCCTGCTAGGCATGCTTCTCTAGGGCCCTAGATAAATGGACGAAGTGGATGCCAGTCATATCGAATGCATGGAAGAGGAACTCATCTCAGAAATCCAGAGATATGAGCATGCTTTGAAGATCTATAACCGACTGGATAAGGTCGTCTCCTTTGTCCTGGGTGCTTGTTGGGCAGTCTATTGCTGACCAGTGGCACGATGGGGTCTGCTCTGACCGGTGTGGGTGCTTTGGCACCCATTCCCCTTGGCTCCCTCGCCTGTCTATGTGCTACGGGAAATATGATCCTGTCCTTGATATCGCGCCGAGTAGCCAAGAAGAAAAAGAAGCATCGAAATACCGTGCGATTAGCCAAAACCTATAGGTCCCAGTTGGCAGATCAAGATTCCACAGTCTGCCTGAAAAATTATTACGATGAGAAGTATCAGTTGCGTCAACCTTCTGTCCCCATTAGTGAAGAATTGAATGCGCATGCGCCGTAGGGAGGGTTCTTCCATTCGCGCCTCGCTCGGCGACGTCTCGCTCCCCGCTCATTCCCGAACCCTCCAGATCAAAAAAAAAAATTCCCAATCCGTTTTGGATTGGGAAATTTTGCGTCCTTACCCCTAGCCCTCTGGTATTTTTTTTTACTTCCTCACCAGATCGTACGAAAGATACTGCTGGTTAGATTTTTTGCTGAGCTTGAATCCCGTGCTCCAAACGTAAGCTTCTACCGGTGGACCCTTCTCTTTGTTAAGCGTGGGGCAGGCCCATACCCTAGTGGTTTCCCCTTCTCGATCCTTCAGGGTGAGGATTTTGCTTTTGCCGAATTTTCCATCCACTTCTACGACCTCCAAGATTTTAAAAATCACCACAGTAGGCAAATCTTTCCATTTGAGCGCTTCCTGATTCTGGTCTTGCACTTTCTCCTGGAAGGCGTCTTCGCTGATAGTCATCTTGGGAGATTTCGACGAATCCATTCTGTGCGAAAGACATAATTCTTGTATTTAACTTATGATCAATAGGAATGCTGTCCGTTTGCATTTTGCCCTCGAGGTAGGGATTTTTATGCAGGATTCTGCATGATTGTGGCAGAATTGTCATTTTGGAACTACTTCTGATGTTGATATTTTGAGAAAAGCTTGTCTTAAATTCCGTGAATTGTTTCTAGAGATGTCATCTACTGGCGGACAGAGAGGAATCGATCCATTCCAACAATGTATTACAATAGCGTCATTAGGTCTTTATACAGAAATTTCGTCAGCCCGATACCATCGGTATTATTCCTGCACATGGATACCGCCCCTATGAGATACATTCATTGAAAGCCATGCAGTGGATCATATACCTATCGGAAAAAGAAGGAGTCCGCATACAGCACGCAGAAAATGGAGGTGAAAACAAATCGGACCCTACAAATTGGATTGATACTACGATACGAGAACGAAAATATGTGTTAGAATTCAATGGAAAGTTATGGTATGGATGTTTACACTGTTATAGTGCTACCACCGTAAATCCAGTCAATGGCATGACCATGAGCGACTTACATTAACGTACCATGGAAACGAAACGGTTTTTGGAAGATCAAGTTTATATCTACATAGGTAAATTGGAATGCGAGTTTGATAAAGAGGTTCAAGACAATGATGAATTAAGACACTTTCTTCAACAATCGGAGATGACCACTCCTTTGGAACCCAGAGATGCTTTTTATGGTGGAAGAACGGAAGCCTTTACGCTGTACAAAGATACGTCAAATGGTGGTTCCATTTATTATTACGATGTGACGTCGTTATATCCTTACATTAATAAAACCGGTAAAAACCATATTGGACATCCACACATTATCACCGAAAACTCCACTGATATTCAACACTACGAAGGATTGATCAAATGCCAAGTGATCCCACCCAGAGGACTCTACATTCCAGTGTTACCAGCGAAGATCAACAATAAGTTATTATTTCCGTTATGTAAAACCTGTGCGGAATCGAATCAACAAACACCGTGTGAGCATACCGATGATCAACGAGCACTTAATGGAACGTGGGTGACGGACGAAGTGAAAAAAGCAGTGGAAAGAGGATATATAATTCGACAGACATATGAAGTGTGGCACTTCGAGACAGATCAATATGACCCTATTTCAAAGACCGGTGGTCTTTTCACCGAATATATCAATACTTTCTTAAAAAATGAAACAGGAAGCTAGTGGATGGCCCGAGTGGTGTGACACCGAAGATAACAAGTTGAAGTTTATTCGAAACTACCATGAAAGGTAGGATATACTTCTAGACTATTATGACATCAAGAAGGATTCTGGATTGAGATCATTAGATAAACTCATGTTAAAAAGCTTTTGGGGAAAACTCGGACAAAGAAGCAACTTACCCCAAATCAAATATGTATGTGAACCTGTGGACTATTTCGATATGTTTACCATTGATTAAATTATCATCATGAGTGTTTATCCCGTCAATGATGAGATGGTGGAATTTAGATACCAGTATAAAGAAGAGTTTGTGGAAGACTCCGGACGTACTAATGTTGTCATTGCCGCTTATACAACCGCTCAAGCCCGTTTAAAATTGTATAGTTATTTGGAGAAGTTGGACAGGGGAGCCTTATACGCCGATACCGATTCTACTGTTTATACATCTCAACCTGGAGAATGGAAACCCGAATTAAGGGACTACTTAGGAGATCTCACGGATGAAGTACCTGATAACACAATTACAGAGTTTGTGACTGGTGGACCCAAAAACTACGCTTACAAGTTAGTCAGACCCGATAAGAACATGAATACCATCATATCTAAAGTGCGAGGAATCAGCCTTAACTATATGAACTCTCTGATCATCAACTTTGATACGATAAAACATATGGTCACTAATAAAAGAGATGATGTGAAGACCGTTACCGTTGATTTTAAAATTATTAGAGACCAGAAAAGACTACTATCTATCCATCAAAGTAAAGATTATAGACTAGTGCTTGATAAAAGAATCATCATGACTGATTATTGTACATTACCTTATGGATATTAAACACTGTAAAGATTGCATGTGGCACTCCGACCCGTGTCTATCTAATGACGGAGATAAAAAAATGTATATATGTTAATATTTTGTTGTTTATTTCAATATTTCAATGCCTGAAAGAAGAATACGCTAGAAGATCTAACAAAAAACAAAACAACAAAAAACAAAAACAAAAAACAAAAACCAAAAAAAATGAATAAATATATAAACAAAATTTAATGAATGAATGATATGCAAATAAACAAACAAACATAAACAAAAAAAAAACCAAACAACCAAAACAAACAAACATAAAACCAAACAAACAAACAAACAAGCAAACAAAACAAGAACAGAAAAAAAATAAAGATGTCATAGCAACTTAGGTTAGGGTTGAAAAAGGGAAGATAATAATTTGAAATAAGCATTGGATAAAGGCAGAAGTAACTATTAACTAGAGGCTCAGATACTGAGCCTGAATCGCTCACCTGACAAAATGCTTATAACAGGTGATGAAAGTGATATTTATCTCATAGGATCCTATGTTAAATATGTTCTGTGCTGTCTTGTTTTTTATCAGATCAAAACAAAATAAGCAATCTTAGTTTGACTGACTTTGCTTCAATAATTTCAGCACATGTGATGAAAAAGAAGATTTCAAATTGGGGTACCATTTTCAACAAAGTTCCATGCTGGGAGCCATCTTTTGTCGGATCCCAATTCAAAATGAGCAGTCTTTGTAAAGGACCTTTCATACATTATTCTGTAAAGTTTGGTTGAATTTGCTTCAGTGGTTTCAGAGAAGATGAAAATGTGAAATTCCCATAGGGCCAATGTTAAGCTATGTTCCGTGCTGGCAGCTATGTTTTTTGTCGAATCGGAATAAAATGAGCAATCTTTGTATGTAAGGGACCTTTAGTACATCATTCCTGTAAAGTTTGGTTGAATTTGCTTCAGCAGTTTCAGAGGAGTTGATGCAAATGTGATTTTTCCAATAGCACTGTCGTATACGTGTGCATGATTGGACAAAACAAGATGGTGGGCAATATAGGTCGAAAACGGGTAGGCATGAAGAAATGTTCATTTTCTTTGTGTATATGATGTTCTTTGAATAAAATAAATTACTCTTTCGATCAAGAAGGTCTTGTTCTGTTTATTGTCTTTTTATGACAGCGCTAGTATGTACATTTGATTGTTTATTCTTCGATGAAACACCATGGTATCTCTGCAATTTAGTTTGAACCGGGTGGTGGAATGTATTTTCCTCTTTTCACATATTTTAAGACCCCAATTGTCGGGAAAAGGGACCTTGACTAAATCTATACATCAAGCTCTATTCATTCTGGCCGGATTTGCTTATCTGTGTGCTTTATTTACATAAATATCCGAAGTTAACAATTTTTTTTATGTGCAGGATTGGAATTGTTACTTTTTTACGGAAATTGTGCAGGATTGGACACAGATTTTGGTTCAGGATTGGACTTTTTGTTTGATACTTTGCATCAAGTATTGCTTTTACGTTTCTTTTATTGATGTTTATCTTTCGATGCATTAGATTTTACCAAAATGTGAAAACATGTCGAGTCTGCCCACCAAGCAGGTCATTGTCAGGTATATTTATTAAGTCGCTATGGAAACAGGAAGTTCGTTTGGGAGACCTTTGTTTTAGCTCTGCAAACACAGTTCTTACTTGTTATGTAATTAATTTGGGCTTGAATTATGCGTTACGGCACTGTCCATAGAATTTAAAAGATTTTTCACCTCGATCCCTCAGTTTCCTGCTGATCTTTTATATTTCGGCACCAAAACTCTGTGTTAGGTGGAACAAATAAGTTGACAAATATCTCCATGTACTTAAAAGCTTCACTGCACTGTACGGTTTTCCGTATATTTTTTTAAAGAAAAACACCTCCTAAAAATGATTTGTTATGTGATGCAATGGACAATATTGGCAGTTGTTGATTGTCAAAACTAATGGACCATTTTTATTAAGTGATTTATAATGGATGCACGTGTTACTTTGAATTCCAGTTATCAAAGGCCAGCTGCACCCGAAACACAGATACGTTTTAAACCAAATTAAAAAGTCTTCCGGGATTAGAATTTTCGGTTTCTTCAGTGTTTTTTATTTATTTACTGATTACGGATGTTTTATAGTCAGCATTGAATACAGAGCTGTCGGCTTCCACCTCCTTCCCCAACTATTCAAATAACCTACACATTTTCGTATTTTTCCTTCAATCATATCGATATTGCTTGGTAAATCAGATCGAATTGTATGAAGTCAGGAATTTCCCATCGGGTCTTTGCCTTAAAGTGTTCACTTACATAATCCGATAAGCCCATGTGCTTTTGTATAATTATGACTGTATGCCTTTGATGAAGTGAACGGGTTCTTATAATCATAAATGTGGGGATACAGCCGAGCATTACATTGCTAAAAAGCATACCGATCGTCGATCAATGAAGCACTAACTAGTGTACCGGAAAGAAAGTAGACAAGATGTTACTTACTATATATTTAATGGTTGCTTTCAAGATTCTAGTAAGCGACATGTCGCCTGTCTGTGATGAATACATCTACATTTGTATCTATCTTTAGAAAATCTAAGTGATATTGTGTTAAGCCATCATTTCAAGTGTTTTGATGCGATCTGCACTGATGAGACATAAGTTGTCGAAATGCGCATGTGCAGAAAATGAATCGACTGTAACTTCGGTATTTTGTTATTTATTACCACTGGGCCGATGCCTCTGCTGGTGGACTGTTAGTCCCCGAGGGTATTCATTAACCCAGTAGTCAGTACTTCGGTGCATGTTGACCCGAAAACTAATTGTATTGAAACTTACAATATCTTAATTTTGCAAAATTTTGTAAAAAACTAAGGAGTATCTCCCTCATGTATAGCTCTGGACTTAGCTGAATTGTGACATTTCTATTTAGATTCTTTTGGTTATTTGTTCTGTATCAGCTTAAATATGTTTTTCGGTTAATGGACTTCCAAGTGTTTTGATATGATCTGCACTGATGAGACATAAGTTATCGAAATACGCATATAAAGAAAATAAATTAACAGTAATTTCGATATTTTGTTATTCAAACAAATTGATCAAGCTTAACTTTCAAAGAGGTAACTGGTCAAGGCGAGGCTGAGTGATATGATTTTCAACACGGCATACTATGCAAGGTTATATATAGCCCAAATGTAACACGTCGTGATGATACAAGGTCAAAATAACGCTATATAAACATTGCATCATTTTACCTTCCTTGAGGCATCAAGTATAGTCCAGGCCTTAAGCGTGACAGACAACATATAAACCTGTAGCTGGAATGCATGAATTTAATTACAAAATTCACCTGTCACCAGACCGGGATGCGATCCTGGTACCCTAGGATGACAGAAAAGTGTCCTTACATCTAAGCTAAAGGAGTACTAGCACAGCTAATGGAGGGTGTTACAAACATGATTCGGTACTAATGCTTCTATTCATAGAAGGGGATGCTCCGTCGCATGACCAAAGCTACGTTTCGTTTCTTTGAAAAATTATTACATAACTTTGTATTGAAATTCCACTAATACAAATAACAAGAACAAGAAACCGAGTTTTCCCATTATGACCGATCTTTTAATTCCAATCCTGAACCAAAATCTATGTCCAATCCTGCACAATTTTGGTTAAAAGGTAACAAGTCCAATCCTGCACATAAACAAATATTTAACTTGGGATGTTTATATGAATAATTCTTATATGATTTGCATAATAGGAAATGCGCTGATATGATTGGTTGAATTTACTTCCGGTAGCAATTTCTGAAGTCGTTTATTTTTCGATAGACGACGTTGACCGAACTACATTTAAGTTCACCTTATAAATTCATACGCCGAGTGAATCAAATAGAACAAAAACGTGTGATTGGCATTATAAAAGTAAGAATTTAATTACTTATCATCAAATTAAAAGAATTATAAGGATTAAACACCGTTTTAAAGGAATTTATAGGAGTATAAACGGGACCAAGTCACTCACAAACACATCATAAAGGAATTTATAGGAGTATAAACGGGACCAAGTCACTCACAAACACATCATAAAAGTCCTTCGGACTTTTATTTGTTTGTGAGTGAATTGGTCCCGTTTATACTCCAATAAATTCCTTTAAAACGGTGTTTAATCCTATAATAAAGTACATAGATAAGCAGATCTTGTTAGAGTGAATAGAGCTTGATGTAAAGATTTAATCTATAGGTCCCTTTTCCAAATGGAGTCTTAAAATATGTGAAAAGAGGAAAATACACTCTATCACCCGCCTCAAACTAAATTGCAGAGATGCCATGGTGTTTCATCGAAGAATAAACATTCAAAGGTACGTACTAGCGATGTCATAAACAGATAATAAACAGAGCAAGACCCTCTTGATCGCAAGAATGTTTTAAATTATTCAAAGAACATCGTATACACCAAGAAAATGAACATTTCTTCATGCCTACCAGTTTTCGACATATATTGTCCACCATTTTGTTTTGTCCAATCCTGCACACGTATACGACCGTGATAGGGTCCTATGTTAAACCTAAGTTCCGCGCTGGCATCCATGTTTTTTATCAGATCACAACGAAATGAGCAACCTTTGTAAAGGACCTTCTATACATCATTCCTGAAAAGTTTGGTTGAATTCGCTTGAGCAGTTTCAGAGGAGTGGATGAAAATGTGATTTTTCCCATAGGGTCCAATGTTAAACCTAAGTTCCACGCTGGTGGCCATGTTTTTAATCGAATGGGAACGAAATGAGCAACCTTTGTAAAGGACCTTCTATACATCACTTCTGTAAAGTTTGGTTGAATTTGCTTCAGCAGTTTCAGAGGAGAAGATGAAAATGTGATTTTTCCCATAGGGTCCAATGTTAAACCATGTTCCGTGCTGGCGGCCATGTTTTTTGTCGGATTGGAACGAAATGAGCAATCATTGTTAAGGACCTTTAGTACATCATTCCTGTAAAGTTTGGTTGAATTTGATTCAGCCTTTTCAGAGCAGAAGATGAAAATGTGATTTTCCCATAGGGTCCAATGTTAAACCATGTTCCGTGCTGGTGGCCATGTTTTTTTTCGGATCGGAACGAAATGAGCAATTATTGTTAAAGACCTTTAGTACATCATTCTTATTAAGTTTGGTTGAATTTGCTTCAGTGGTTTCAGAGCAGAAGATGAAAATGTGATTTTTCCCATAGGGTCCAATGTTTAACCTAAGTTCCGCACTGGCGGCCATGGTTTTTTTTCGATCGGAACAAAATGAGCAATCTTTATAAAGGACCTTCCATACATGATTCCTGTAAAGTTTGGTTGAATTTGACTTCAGCTGTTTCAGAGCAGAAGATGAAAATGTGATTTTCCCACAGGGTCCAATGTTAAACCACGTTCCGTGCTGGCGGCCATGTTTTTTGCTGGATCGGAACGAAATGAGCAATCACTGTTAAGGACCTTTAGTACATCATTCCTGTAAAGTTTGGTTGAATTTGCTTCAGTGGTTTCAGAGCAGAAGATAAAAATGTGATTTTTCCCATAGGGTCAAATGTTAAATCTAAGTTCCGCGCTGGAGGCCATGTTTTTTGTCAGATCGGAACGAAATAAGCAATCTTGGTAAAGGACCTTCCATACACCATTCCTGTAAAGTTTAGTTGAATTCGCTTCAGTAGTTTCAGAGGAGAAGATGAAAATGTGAAAAGTTTAACGAACGGACAGACGGACGACGGACGCCAAGTGATGGCAATAGCTCACACTGACCCTTTGGGTCAGGTGAGCTAAAAAGGGGTACAGAAAGAATAACAAAAAGGATAGTTAGAGTTAGTCTTGAACAAAAGACAAAAAAAATCAGGAAACGAATGTAAAAGGACTTAAGAAACACAGCATAATGCATACAAACACCACATGACTAGGGTTAGGTATACATAAGGGTTAGGGTTATATACATTATGGTTAAGGTTGGGATGGTTAGGGGTTAGGGTAAGTCATGGTATATCTGAACATATACAACATTACTTTTCTAATAAAAAAAAGCTAGGATTAGTGCGAGGATAAGTGTAAGGTTAAAAGTTAGGTTAGGGTAAGCATGAGATCAAAGATAAGACCAATAAAAGAACCTTGAATTTAGATAGGGCGAGACTAATAAAAGAATCTTGAATTGAGGTAGGGCGAGACTCATAAAAGAAGCTTGAATTGAGGTAGGGCGAGACTAATAACAAAACCTTGAATTGAGGTAGGGCGAGACCAATATTTGCCAATGACATGGTATGAACAATGGCAGCACCATGGACAGGTGAGACCAAAGGTCAGCGTCATACTAAATATTGCGGATTCATTACACTTCTCGGTTCCGGAAAGGAAACGATCTCCGGAACCGGAATCGGGAGGGAAAAATCGAAGACCTTTAACATAGGGCCCATGGGTCTCAAGTGCCACTATATACTACTAATAAATAAAGGGCCCTTCGAACGCAGCATGATACAACAGTATGATGACCACTGAAATTTGGACAAATGCAATTTAAAGTGAATGTGAACACAGTAAAGAGCCTGACACAGTAATAAGAAGGAAACCGAATAAGGCACTGAACAGAATAATTATTTCGACACAAAATGGGGAAAATAAAAATTAGCCTTTTGATCAATTATAGCTTCGAAACAGTCAAAGCTATGCAGCATCTATTGACATTCATTTAAAGCTTACACCAGTTTTAAGAAAATCCCATTGAAATCTGATGAAAATAAAAATTCTATTTATTTTGAAAAATTGCAGTTTTTGTCCTGTTTGACTCTTAATTGCTTGGAAACGGTAAGAGGTACATCAAATCAGTCAGCAACTACTTATATCTTAGGTAAAGAGGAATCCAAAGAAACAAAATAAAAAGTAAGCATATAATGAAAAATTACAATGTTGGCCCCTTTAACCCCCATAAAGCTTGTAAAAAATAAGAGCTATGCATAACCGATGAAATACTACCGAGAGCTTACATCAAGAGGAATCCAAACAAACTAAAATCCAATCGAAATCCAATGAAAATTAAAATTCTAGATAATCCGCTGATTTGCAATTTTTTAGCCCTGTTTTGCCCCTCACAGCTCGAAAAGGAAATCAGATAAAAATCTGATGGTTGAATGCCATGATTATTAAAAAAGAATCCATTGCAAAAACTGCATCAAAATCAGACTAAATGGATGTTTTTAAGATAACCCCTTTTCGGCCCTATTTATCTCATGAACGGTACCTGTGATATGAATCTATTGGCATACTACAAACTGGCACAATGAAAGACACTCCATCAAAAGCCGGTAAAAATATTCTTCAGCAAAATATAATAATACATGTACCATAGTTGCATAATAAACGGTAGATTGCGTTGTGCTGTACAGGTGTTTCAAGAAGAAACCTCTCATCAGCAGCTTAGGAGGGAAGCCATAATCCAAAAGTAGTAAAACAAAGTACTCATTACAAAAAAATATCGAAAAAGGAGGCCAACTCCAATACCAAGGACATCCATCGAGTAACATACAAAGAATGAAGCCTCAGTATTTTCTGTAGGTTAGAATTGTGAAAAAAGCAGAACAAGAGTATAATTTTAATGTCAGAAAAGTCTGATTATTGGGCTGGTGAATACCGTCGGGGATCTCTGGTCAATCAGCAGCGGTATCGGCCCAATGGTTTCAAATAACAATAATACAAAAGTTTCATAATAAACAGTATGTTTCGTTATAGTACGCTGTACATGTGTTTCAAAGAGTAACCTCTCATCAGCAGCATTTGAATCAAATAAGCCATAATCCAAAAGTAGTAAAAAAAGCAGGAAAAATATAACACTGTCTTAACACAGAAGACCTCGACAATACACCATATTGAGGACAAATAAAAATCAATGGTATCTGGATATAACTACAGAAGGTATCTATAAACAACTGCAACAACTAAAATCCATCAACAAGTAACGGGTCGGACTATCAGCAACAATATTAAAGAAACTCACTCTGACATTTATCAACAATCATGTGACATAGGACATGTACCAGCTTACTGGGGCAGGCAAACATCTGAGCCATTTACAAGAAAGGAGACAGAAGTGAAAATTGGAATCATAGACGTGTTTCCTTGTCCTCAGTTTGTTGCAAAATCATGTCATTTATCAGTATAAATTGGAACATCTTGAACAACATCAAATACTACCCGATTATTATCAGCATGGCTTTAGAACAACAGATCATGTGACACAACTTGTAAATACTATAAAATCAGTATAAGAGAACTAGACCATCATGGCCAAATGGAAACATCATACTTGATTTCTCTAAAGCCTTTAATGTCGTACAACTTCAACGCTTACTCTCAAAGATCTCACACTGTGATACCATAAAAAACATGCTACAATAGGTATGGCTGACGGAAAGACAACAAAAGGAAATAGAGAATCCAGTAACAACAACCCAGTAAAATCGCTCATCCAACAAGGAACTGTAATTTGTTCAGTATGTTTTCTTATATTCATCATGTCTTAAACAACCTTCCTATAAATTTTCAAAAGTCTCCCAAACGAACTACCAAATCAGAAATCAGGGCTAAAAATCACTTCCATACATCGTAGGCAACCTGTCTATTGAGTTTCATTCAATTCTGAGCACTTTCAATTTTCCCGCTTTTTTTCTGTTTCCATGGCAACGGATGCAATTTTGAAGTCTTGGAGACCAGAAACCAATTCCTCATGTCTTAAGCAACCTTACTGTAAATTTTCATCCAATTCCGAGCACTTTGATTTTCCCGCCTTTTTTGCCGTTTCCATGGCAACCGGTGCCAATTTGAAAATTCCAAAACCTGTGTGCATCTTTCGGGATAGGTATCCATCTTCATGTGAAGTTTGGTTAAGATTCAACCATTAGTTTCTGAGAAAATGGTCGGACAAATTTGAGACGGAAGAAAAAGAACAAGAACAACTAGATTTGCAATTGCAAGCAATAGCCGATGTCTCCCCTGGCAGCCAATTCGATGATTCCATCTTGTTCGCAGCATCAAAATCTACCTAGAAATCGATTTTCGTTGAAATCAGACAAAGTTGAGATTTTGACGCATTTTTGGCGGCCATCTTGGAAATGGCGGCAATTTTGAAAAATTTTTTTTTGGCATAAATTCCTTCGTCTCATTTTATTGAACATCTTTGCAAAATATGAAGAAATTCTGCAAAGCAGTTCCAGAGATATTGAATCCTCGATTTTTTAACGTAAAATGGCGGCCATCTTGGAAATGGCGGCCATTTTGAAATTTTTTTCACCGTCAGGCATAACCCAATTCGATGATTCCATCTTGTTCGCAGCATCAAAATCTACCTAGAAATCAATTTTCGTTGAAATCCGACAAAGTTGAAATTTTGACGCATTTTTGGCGGCCATCTTGGAAATGGCGGCCATTTTTTAAAATTTTTTGCATAAATTCATTCGTCTCATTTTATTACATCTTTGCAAAATATGAAGAAATTCTGCAAAGCAGTTCCAGAGATATTGAATCCTCGGTTTTTTAACGTAAAATGGCGGCCATCTTGGAAATGATGGCCATTTTGAAATTTTTTTCACCGTTAGGCATAACTTCACATGGTGTTCCAACTTTGTGCCAAGTATCAAGTGATTCTGTTCAGGCAACTCAGAGAACTCGCGTGGACAAAATTTATTGGAAGTAAAATAATAATAACAAGTAATAACTGTTCGCAAGCGAAACACAAAAGTCTCCCAAACGAACTCCAATATCGGATACCAAGGCATTACGAGACTCCCTTTTGAAAAAAATTTGGGTAGGGGTTCCCCTCATAACTTAAGTAAAACCAAATCATTTCTGGTTTTGCTTTTATGACAACCAAATGCTCTTTTGTCCATTGCACCCAATTTCAGACCCTTTCCAAAAAAATTTTGGCAGGGGTTCCCCTTATAAGCTGTGTAATACATATTTCTCAAAATTCCTTCTTTTTTATCAGAAAACCTGATTTTCCCAAAAAATATGCTTTTGGATTTGTTTCCATGGCAACCAAATGATCTTTTGTCCATTACATCCAATTTCAGATCTTTTTCCAAAGAAAATTTGGGCAGGGTTCCCCTTATAACCTATTTAAAACATATTTCTCAAAATTCCCTTTTTTTTTGAGAAAACTCAATTTTTCAACAAAAGATACGTTTCCGGTTTTGTTTCCATGGCAACAAAGTGCTCTTTTGTCCATTACATCCAATTTAAGACCCTTTCCAAAAAATAATTGGGCAGGGGTTCGCCTTATAACCTATTTAATACATATTTCTCAAAATTCCTTTTTTTTGGTCAGAAAACTCAATTTTTCAACAAAAAATACGTTTCAGGTTTTGTTTCCATGGCAACAAAGTGCTCTTTTGTCCATTACACCCAATTTCAGAACCTTTCAAAAAAAATTTGGGCAGGGGTTCCCCTTATAAGCTATGAAATACATATTTCTCAAAACTCCTTCTTTTTTTATCAGAAAACCTGATTTTCCCCCCCAAAAAAAGCTTTCGGTTTTGTTTCCATGGCAACCAAATGCTCTTTTGTTCATTACATCCAATTTTAGATCTCTTTCCAAAGAAAATTTGGGCAGGGGTTCCCCTTATTACCTATTTAATACATATTTCTCAAAATTCCATTTTTTTTGCCAGAAAACCCAATTTTTCAACACAAAATATGTTTCTGCTTTTGTTTCCAGGTGAACTAAGTGCTCTTTTGTCCTTAACATCCAATTTCAGACCCTTTCCAAAACAAAAAATTTGGGCAGGGTTCCCCTTATAACCTATTTAATACATATTT
>MJUU01052323.1:5139-30851 GCA_002080025.1 Modiolus philippinarum
GACAGAGCTATGCAAGAGGGGAATAGTCCTTAGTTTTAAAAGAACTTTCTTTAATTTCGATATAATTTTTGTAAGTTTCAAAAAAAGAAGAATCGGTTTTCGGCCCGGCACCTAAGTCCTGGCTAAATAAGACATTCGAATTACTACAACTTTCAGACTTTTCTCTCTGTTCTTAGGGATTATCCTAATCCGCTGCAATATTGCAAGTCAGGTGTGATGGTAACATTTTTGGGGGGTTAAAAATGTATTATTTTACATTAAGGAGGTTTGTTCCTCAATTCGAAAATAAAAACAATTTCAGGTAAATGATATATTGTTAGCAAATTGAAAAAGGAGTAATTTAAGCCCCCCCCCCCCCCCCCCNAAAAAATTTGATAGATTGATGATCTCCTTTTTTAGATAAAGGTGGGTAAAAGTTTGGCGAGCAACTGAACCCTTCTGAAGTTTTCATAGGTTCAACATTAGTAAGGTTTGACCATGTATGAATGAAACAAAATAAATAGGATTTAATGAAATTTTCACAAAATGCTCATAAAGATGTATAAATTGAAATTGTGGGTGACTTTTTGTAAGTGATAAATATGCCCGGGGACAATGTTACAGTCTTAAAAAACTTAATAGAATTGGACAGAAGTTTTTATGGGAAATGTTATCCCCAGAACAATTTTTAATTCCTGGTAAATGTTATGTCTTGAAATATCTTCTTAGGAGCTATTTCGTTTGGACACATTTTCCTGGTGAACCCATTTTACTATATCATTTATATCGACAAGTTGATTCTATATTTATATTAGGTAGAATCCATTTGTAAACACGGACGTGATAGAAGACACCAATCAAAGTACAGTCGGTTTCGTTTCCGAATTCGTTGTTTAACGTAGATATCTCAAGATAGAGTTTCGGAAAAGGTGTTTCTAGAACAAATTTGCCCCCAAATTCACATTTTTCCTGTGAAACGGGTCCTTGTTGCCCATTTCAATCTATGGTGTACGGGAGGCAACTCGAGTAAAAAGTTACGTTCCTTCATGCCGTTACAGGCCCCTCGTACTATGAAGTTTTAAAGCCACAATGCGGCGCTTTATGCCTGTATCTTGACCTTAAATAAATAAATTAATACTAACCAAGTGAAAACAAAGTATTCAAAAGATATCAAAACATGTGACACGTATGATAAACACCTTTTTGCTTTTAGAGGGCCAAGTGACCTAACCCTATCTCTAATCTTGGTAAGTCCCGATCTTATGAGCTCTGAATTTGTCAGTAACTAACAAATGCTAAATTTAATGCATTTGTCCGCAGCAAATGTTTCTTAAAAGTCCCCATTCCGATTTCCTTTATGACATCTTTCACTTTAGAAACTGACACCCGATTATATGTCACGTGATATATAGGACATCCGTTTTTTGGTTCCGCATGAATACGCTCACTACATCGTAATAAACTAACTACATAACAAAATGAAGTGACTACTCAACATAATAAGGTAACCACATAACATAATAAAGTTACTACATAACATAATGAAGTTACTACATAACATAATAAGGTAACCACATAACATAACAAGTAACAACATAGCAACATAACATAATATAGATCCTACATAACACAGTAAAGTAACTGCATAACATAATAAATAAACAACATAACAAAATAAAGTTTCAACATAACATAATAAGATTACTACATAACATAATGAATAAACTAAACAACATTATAAGGTAACCACATAACATAATAAAATTACTACATAACAAAATAAAGTTACAACACAATATAATAAGGTTACCACATAACATAAAAAAGTAACATCATAACACAATAAAATTCCTTCATAACATAATAAAGTAAATATATAACACAATAAAGTACCAGCACAACGTAATAAAGTTTCTACATAACACAATAAATTGACTACATAACATAATAAAGTAACTACGTAGCATTTTGAAGTTACAAAATAACATAATAAAGTTACTACATAACGCAATGAAGTTACTACATAACATAATAAAGTTACTACATAACGTAATAAAGTTTCTACATAACACAATAAACTGACTACATAACATAATAATGTTTCTAAATAACATAATAAAGTTACTACATAACAAAATAAAGTTACTACATAACATGATAAAATGACTACCAAACATAATAAAATTTGTACCCCGTAAAATGATTATACACTACGTAAGACAGTCATGGCGTTCCATACTTAGTGCTAGAGCTCCAGGTTAATGGGATTAAGGTAAGGTTAGTTGTTAGGGTAAGATTAAGATTGAATTGTGGTTACGTTAGGTTAAGGTTAAGGTGTAAGGTAAGAGATCGGGTCTAGGGTTATCATTTAGGGTTGGAATTCAAGACTATGGTAAATGTTAGCAAAGGTACAGTTACAAAACTCGGTAAATGAACACTAGTAAAGACAAAAAGTATCATGTAGCCAAGAAGACGTTATCAAGCGATCTAAAATTCTTTGTTTAAACTATTAATTTGAAAAAATCAAGACAAAAAAGGCTTTTAAGAGGTCATCGTCAAGACCAAAGGTCACCATTGGCTGAATTAATGATACTTTCAGTCAGATACAACACTAAACTTCATTTTTATTGGATTTTTTAGAAGAGTCGTTTGACTCAACGTTCATCTTGAAAATGTCGACCTCCTGAATACTACTAACGACCCGTCTGTTCTCCTCTACAGATGGCAGGTCGCATGAAAAGGTCGTATGCTCCGCAGAACATCTGGTATGACTCCCTCGTATGGCTTTTATCAATATTTTTTCTAGGACAATTTTTAGCAAGACATCTTTCAAAAATAATGATGGACAAACTGAAGCTAGTTGTAGTTCCGGTAGTGATATTTGCTAGACAGTTGTTGTTGAGTTGTCAAATTTCGCTGAGACGTGTAATGCCACGTCCAGCGGTATTCATGAACCTGGCCCTGTAGTCATAATGGGACATGTCTGTCAAGTCTCACGCTTTTGGGTAGAAAGTCGCGACTTCGAACCCCTAATCACGCTCTCACAATCAATTCTTTCGATGTAACTTTTTTTTTTCTAAAAAAAAAATAAACTTCAAGTGGAAAAATGATCTGTTCATGAATAGAAAAAAACCCGATATTCGAGATTGATCCGATTTTTTACGTATATTCTTTCTTACAATTGCTGCATTTTCGATAAAAATTAGATTTATTGCTCTCGAGATGAATGTACATTTTTTAAGTCTTCCTTGCTTTTTATGCCAACAATTTGGTTTCACATTTCCTGTTATGGCTACCTGAAATGCACCATTTTGCGTCTCCCAAAAACAATTCAGGACCCCAGTCTCAATCGGAGAACCAAAACCCCCATGACAGACCTGTAGGGACATATCGAAGTTGAAACTGAAGTCATTAATGTGATGTAAAATACAGTTTCCAGCGTAATTGGTCTTAATTATTTGGACATCTTGATTCTGACTGCAACATTTTTAAATATTCTATATCTATAATGTCTCTTCTGGGAAAGCGGCTCACAAACCTGTGGCAAGAAAAGCTAAGGCTCTTTTTTATCTGATGAGCATATCAGTCGCAATAGGCTCATAAACCAACTTAAATTTTGCTTTTCTGCTTGAAGATTACGCAATCTTATTGTTCTGATTAATTTTTGATTGTATGACGGCAGTACAGCTATTTAAAATAAGTTGCCTTCAGTTTATAGGGTTTTTTTTATAAGTTCTGCAAATTATGCAACTAATCACAATCAAATTCTAATGAATTATTTAAATAAAGAGTCATTTAACAAACGACAAATGCGACGTACATAAGAACAGACAGATATGATATTGAGATGAAATACCAGATTTTAAACAGAAATGTCGCCTTTTATTTCCGAGTTCTATTTAGCGCAGTACTTTTAATATTTCTTTGGTTTTTTTTTCAAACTGACTGAATATATCAGATAGAAACAGTTTAATGGTATATCACAGTATGCTATAAACTTATTCTTTTCTTAACTGGACGCTCAAATTGTTCCAAGTTATTCTTGAATAGGTTTCACTTGGCTATTGTTCTAAAACAAAAATAACAAAATACTTAATTTGGAACAAAAAGAACCCCCAATAAAAGACGCATCTCTGAAGGCGAAAGTGTTATGCTCAATTTTTGGAAATATTTCAAGTTTAATGGTAATACGACTACCGAATGTATGTTACAAATATCACGATTAAAATATCCACATTTACAAGAGAAATCAACAAATTAAAACACTAAATCTGCATAAAAGTTTCAACATTTTACGACAACGGCAGTAGAATACCGGAGAAAAGTCAAGATAATACAATTGATCTGAATATTATAACGCTTATGTCCATGTTATGAAAAAACACAAGTTATCGAAATGGCCTATGCAGAAACTAGATTCACTATAACTTCGATATTTTGTTATCTATTACCACTGGACCGAAGCCTCTGCTGGTGGACTGTCCCCGAGGATATTCACCAATCCAGTAGCCAGTGCTTCGGTACTGGCCCGAAAACTGATTTATTTGGAAACTAATACCCAAATTTAAGAAAAATGTGTTAAAAACTAAGGAGTATCTCCCTCACGCATAGCTCTGTCCATAACTGAATTTGGTTTTTCTATTTAGATCCCTTATTCTCTGTCAGCTTTTACACTTATTTCGGTTGATGGATTCCAAAATGTTTTGATTTGATCTGCACTGTACAGACATAAGTTGTCGAAATGTTCATATGCAGCAACTAAATTCGCAGTAACTTCACAGGCGGGAAAGTGGTTGAAATAGAACAATAGAAATTGTGCTCTCGTTTAAGTGTGGTTTAAGTGAGGTAGAAATGTTAGGCCATCCTTAAAAAATTGTTTGTTTGCTGTTTATCGACCTACTCATAAAAAACCTACCTACTCAAAAAATTTTATTGACATTTCCCAGACAAAAAAAATTTCTATTCTATTTTTAGCACATTTTCTTTAAAATTAACCCCCTTTTGACATCTTTTGCGAAAAAAAAAAATTACCTACCTACCTACTCACACCCAAATTTGATAGTCGATAAACAGCAAACAAACAATTTTTTTAAGGATGGCCGTACTTTTTGGAATGTTTACCATAGATGTATAATTATAAAAGTTATTTCCAATGCAAAAAATACTAATATTTGTCATTCCTTTATTTTGAATTTATATGAAAACAACGTTGATTGCTGCAGGTGAACGCATAGATGCATATACGATGCACAAATCGGCATAAAAGATCAAGTTAGTGTCTGTCTTTATCACTGAAAATTGCAAAATTCAACTCCAAATACTTCGTGGTCGAATATAAAATTTGTAGTTCTTTTTACACCATTACGTATATAAGCATAGTCTTTTCAATTGTGTAAAATTAAATGACTTCTAAGTTGCCTTTCCTTTTCAGATTACATTCGTATACTTGCTGTATTTGTATCATTTTATCTCATGAAAGAAAACAACCAGTTTGCAGTCTTATTTTATCTTACAAGTGTTTTCCTCGATGAAATTGACGGAACTTTAGCAAGAAAGTTTAACCAAGGTATATTTTTACTCTAAGATGCTTTTAGAATGTGTTCTTAACATTTGTTTCCTAAGCAATGTCAACTCAACAGAAATTTATTACCAGACTGACTTCGCACACCAAGATTTATATATATTGCATGATGCTAAAGCATTACTATTAGGGCATTTTTTTGTTTTTTGTTTGTTTGTTTGTTTGTTTGTTTGTTTTTGTATTGTTTTGTTTGTGTGTGTGTTTGTTTGTTTGTTTTTTTTGTTTGGTTTTTTTTTTGTTTTTTTTTTTGTTTTTTTTTTTTTTTTGAAGAAACGAGAATAATTAATACGGGCTAAAGTCGCTGCATGTGACCCATATTACCATACACTTAATTTTTTTTCAAAGTAATTTCAGTGTTTATCAGTGCCCGTCGCTTTTTAGGAAGTTTTTACGCCTTTAAAGACGAAGTACCAAGTAAATGAACAAATGCATTTGATAAAATATATAATATCAGATTAGTATTTAGCTTTTTTGTTAGAAAAACATAACAATTTGCGTGTCCATTTGTTTGTTCTTATTTGTTTGTATATATTTTGCCTGATAAAACAGTTTGCTTCCTTGCGCAAGTGATCCTGAATTGACGACATGAAAAAATATATACCATGTATAAAATTTATAGTAGATGTACATCTAAATTTAACACATAAGACAAATTGGGTGTAGACGCATTTTGCAACCATTTGCTCACGTTTTTTGGAATTCAGTCAACTTAAAAATACCCCTGGTTTCCCACTACAACAACCGCTTGAGTTTATTTTTTCTCTTTTCCATCAATTCCTCCGCTCTATCATATCAAATGTCAAGAAATTTTACGAAGCGTAGGAGTGTATCCCTTATACAAAGTTCTTTACCTTTACTAAAAGCACCATGATTTATTTGTTCTCTAACGGTTATTTAATCAATTTTGATTTTTTGTCTTTATTGCAATTTCAGTGTGTTGTTATTTTCTTTCATACACCTTTTAAAGATAAAACAACAACGTTGCAAAATCTTTAAAAAAAATATGAAGCATAAACATCTTCATCTTCAGCGTTCCACTTTTAATGTAAAAGAATTAAGAAAACCAAAATAAGTTCTAATTTAAATGAAGAACATTAGGTGAAGGTCAAGTCTTTAGGTTTGGCGGATCGACAGGCATGTACAGCAAACAATTTGCAGCCGTTTTATTTTTTGGAGTATTTGGATAACAATAGCTGTAGGTTTATACTATTAAAACCAGATTCTTTTGACTAATAAAATATAGAAAAAGATAACAGAAAACACTTGCAATGGCCGAAAACCACAACCACATGCCACAATCCACTGGGGAATCGGACAAGACAAGAAAAACAAAAAAATGACAAAAGACAAACAAGGACAACGATAGGAACTCTCGAAAAATTTGACATCTAAACATGTTTGAAATTTAAAGTAGCAGACAAATACTAAAACATATTTGGTATGATTTAAACAAAAACATCAGCAAAATTTTTATTGTTCATGTACAAATATTTCTATAGTACTACTGTATAGCTGTCTACAAGTTTCTAACGATACTTCGCATAAAACTACTAGCAACTCGGCTCTTTGTTTCTTTCTTTAAGCTACAGCCTTTGGAACCATCCTTGATATGGTAATTGATAGATGTTGTACCACAGGTGTGCTGATTTACCTCAGTCAATTATACCCCACCTATTTGCTGACGTTTCAAACTATAGTTGTGATTGATATAAGTAGTCATTGGTTCCATGTACAAAGGTATTTCATTTGGTTTTGTATTCTTTTACACTAATTATTAAAATCAGTATCATTTTACCATTTATAAAGGGTGTCAAGCCCTTTTATATGTAGAGAGGTTGTTTTTAATGACAGGACTTGATACACTGATCAAGAAAACCTACCCGTTTTTTCTGTTGTTTCGTATGATGTATACTGCAACTTAATTTTATTATAGCAGATAGTTGAGAAGGTATGCAGAATAAAAATATAAAGTAGATAAAAAAGCAATATTTTTCACTGTTCAACTGTTTGAAAACAACTTACTGTATTGATGCTAAAATTTAGATAGCTTTATCTTCATATCCAAAAATGACCAATGGGATAACATGTAGCAGACGTCATTAGGTGTCATTATAGGTTTTACAAAATATGACGATCCTGAACTTATGGAACGCAAAATTTGCAGAATGTTTATTATGACATTCCTGAATTTATGAAAAAAATGACATTTTTTTAATTAATTGTGACCTTCCGAATTTATGAAGTGTGACCCTTCTCTTGACGCCCTTCCACGGGTTACTCCTATTGTCATATTACAGAATTATTGTTACTGAACAAAAATGAAATGCCATGAAATGTAGTGCTTAGCAAAGATTTTGCTTGAACTATGATGGTAGTTGCTGATTAAAAAATAAACGCACATGAATATCTAAACATTCATAATAATTACACTTATATTATTGTTGATACAGCGTCAGCGTTCATATAACTGTTCACAAATGAATGTATACCATAGATGCTTATATATACTTGCTCGATATCCCTTTATTTGTTCATTTACTACAATAAACAATTTTAAAATAATCTTGATTATTGTAACATACTCTGGAATTATAATTTACCAACTGTGAAATCAGTAAGTAAGATAGAGCTGTAAACCAAACTTTTTTTGATATTATAGGATGTCACTCTCGAACTCTACTAGAAAGGTTCAATAGTATGCAACAGTACATGCCATCCATATGATTATTTTACTCCTTGACGACGCTCATGATTTGACAATAAACTTTGGTCTGTACGAAAACCAGTCCACCGAAGAAGAAGAAGAGGGTTAGGGCTGAGCTAAAGTCTTCTTTTCTAACTTCTGCGCCAGTGTGTCGGAAGACTGATAAAATAATTACTTATTTCTCTCGTAAGACAGGTACTGCCTTCCTGAAGAAAATGAAGCTATGCATTGCCTACATATTACAGGAATAAATGCATTTTAAAAATCAGTTTGTAAAAATTTGTAGGTTTTATTGAAATATTCCTTCCATAAGCTCATATTTGTCATCTTTGACTTTATGGTCTTTCAATCGTTTAGATTTTATCTGCACTGAAGAGACATTGTCGAAATGTGCTTATGCAGAAACAAAATTCACAGTATCTTCTGTATTTAGTTATTGTATTGTACTCGCAATAATTCTAAAATTATCTTGAACTATTATCGTAAATGCCCAGTAATCGAATTTTTTGTAGGATCACGAGTACTCAAAACCAATCGAAAAGCACTCGAATCACTTAAAAGAGAGATTCGTTGTTTTATATGTTCTGTCTATTTTACATATTTGTAGAAAAAAATCATGTTTATTCAGTGATGTTATTGTTGAAATCATAAATACTTTATGAATTATAGTGCTTGATCTTTTAGTTCCATGATACAAGGTACTACAAGTCACAAAGAGACCAAACATATTAGAAATCCAATTCTGAAATGTTATTACACCAATGAGGTAAGTTAAATAATGGAATATCGGTATTGATAAAGTTTCGTTGAGTGTCTAGAAGACCGTGGTCGAAGCATCACTAGCACTGATCACTAGGGAAACCGCGTTGAGTTTTTAGAAGGCTGTGGTCAAATCATCACTAGGGTAACCGCGTTTTTCTAGAAGCCCCTGGTCGAATCATCACTAGGGAAGCCGCATTGAGTTTCTAGAAGGCCGTTGACAATTCATCACTAGGGAAACCGTGTTGAGTTTCTAGAAGACCGTTGTCAAATCATCACAGGGAAACCTCGTTGAGTTTCTAGAAGGCCGTGGTCAAATCATCACTAAGGAAACCGCTTTGAGTTTCTAGAAGGCCGTGGTCAAATCATCACAAGGGAAACCATCTTGAGTTTCTAGAAGACCATTGTCAAATGGTCACTAGAGAAGCCGTGTTTACCAACGCTTCCGTAAAAAAGACACGTTGTTGGTGATCATTAACTTTTGCAGGGAATTTTTTTATACTGTATGAAAGAACGGTTTAAGTGTAAATAAATTGTAATTTCAAAGAACTATGTATATTGGTCAAATTAACCCTATTTTGATTGCTAAAACCCGAAGATATCAAAGAATTTTACATGAATTTGATTTCAGTCTGTTGCAAATAAGGGCGTCATTTAATCTCACATTTTAATGTTAATTTTAATGTTAATTTCATGTTACTATTATCAAAAGTACCACAATATTAATTTTCATAGTACATGGAATTTAAATGTGGTAACAAACATGTAAAGCCACCCATGCTCTATTTGCTTTTAGTATGTGGTCTCATCATTTCAATAGATATCATTACTGAATGTTTTTGGAAAAATTGCTGAATTCAATGGTGAAATATAATAGAATGCTGGGATAAAATGTCTTTGGTGCCATTAATCAAATGACGAGAAATAATAAGTAACATCTGCAATGGCCGAAGATTACAATCACAGGGCACACTTAAAACGCAAGTCAAGGTCAACGTAAACAACGATAAGAATTTGTTATAATCGGATCAAATTGGTTTATGGGTACCCAAACCTCCCTTTCTCTATCCTCTTTTTCCAATAATATAATAACATACGAATAAAGCCCAATACAGGTAAACTACAAACTACAAGACCGCTATCTTGAAAAAAAGAAAAGAATGACGGACAAAACGTAATGTGAAAAGAGGGGTCAAGGGGTGCTTGTCGCTAATCTGCTGGCTTGCGTAAAAAGCCTGGTCTCTGATAAACACTGTCGCACTACGGAAGAAAAATCAAACTTAAAACTTCCCGAAGGATTTTGTCAAGAATTATCATGTATTTCAGTAGGATCAGTGGTCTCGGCAGTATCAGTAAGATGCCAGCATACGAAAATACGCGAAAAAAAATCAAAATTGCACATGGTGCGCAAGCCGAGTTGCAACTTCATATATAATGTAGGGAAGTTAATTCGGAATTTCCAGTAACCAAAATATTTCTAAAATTTTCTATCTAATTTCATTTCTAATATTCAAAATTCTAAGAATACATAAAGTAAAATCTCCTGTTTAAATATATAAATCACCGTGACCTCTACTTTGAACTGATATAAATTTCAATGAATACAGGTTTTTAAAATATCTTGCAGCAGAGAAAATACCAAAATTTCTTTGAATCACGATCAGATGTTAACTTATTGTGCTATCATCCAGAAACCAAATATATTTGAAAATTTCAATTCATTTTCAGTTATTATGACCTTGACTTTTGACCTACTTTCTCAAAAAGATATACAGTTTTTCTCTTTCTTGCACTCAAAAATATATCAATGTTTTGATGTGAGTGTTTTAAGTTATCAATAAGGACACCAATTTTTTTTCTTAAATTTTCAATCCCTTTTTGATCATGGTAACCTTGACCTTTGACGCCTTTTCTCCAAAATCAAAAGGGTTCTTATAAAATATCCAAGTTTTATTAAACAGAAAAAACGTTTTGAGTTATCGTCCGGAAAACCAAATTTTTAGGAAATTTTCAATCTATGTCTTGTCACTGTGACCTTGACCTTTGACCCACTTTCTCCAATAGGGTTCATCCCCTAATTGTACCTTTCAATATATTCAAGTTTCATTTCAATTAGATGCAAACTTTTCCAGTCATCCGGAAGCCAAACTTTTCCGAAATTTTCAGTCTATTTACGGTCACTGTGACCTTGACCTTTGTCCAAATTTCTCCAAAACCAATAATGATCCTCCCCTTATGATACCCTAATATTATTACTAAGTTTCAATTCAATTGGATTTTGACTTTTTGAGCTATCATTTGGAAACAAAATTTTTCCGAAATTTTCAGTTTATTTTCGGTTACTGTGACCTTTCTCCAAAATCAATTGGGGTACACAAAAATATTTAAAAATATTTTCTATCCAATTGGAAGTCAACTTTTTTAGTAATCATCCGGAAACCAATGTTTGACGTCCTCGCAACACCAAACCAATAGCCGAGTTCAACTTCGTCGCAACTCGGGTAAAAATCCTCAGGTCACTGGCTTCCAAAACACACATTTAACGGATTCGTGCAGAATGTCCTATCGATATTACGTTACGTAAAGAATATAAGTTACGCCCAAGTTATCTTGATTTTTATACATCAGTTTTTAGTATTTTCATCAAGCTTTTCGTAAAACAAGGATGAGTTATGTACCTAGTAATTTGTTGTTTGCGAGTTGTACCATATTTCGATATCAACGTGCTTATCTACTGTAAAAAATTTTAATGCATCTAATAATTTATGAAATCTGCACTGTTGTTGTAAAAATTTGGATGTGATATTAAGGTTACATTCATTAAAGTCGCCTGGCGTAAAAATTGTATCAGTTGAGATTTATACACCCGTAAGATGGAGCTAGAGGAACGTAGCCATTAAAGGAAAGGGAAATTAGTAATAGTGAAATTAAAATCACCCTTTTATAACACAGTTTATTTTTTATTTTTCCGAAACATTGATGATAGTCTTAATAAATTTTTAGTTAAAAGAAAATGACTTTCCAACTCAACGTAATTTTGAACTTAGTTAAACAGTGCTTTCGGCCAATGAAATGTTATAATTCTATTGCTCTTATATTTGTAGAAGTCACATATCATTTTCGTAGAAAAGGATTATTATTGTGTAACTTTATGCTTTGCTCAGTAAACTAATTGAAGCAGTTGACTTTTGAAAAGATGCAATGATAAAAATATTTTTTTAAATAGATAGCTGCACAAAACTTTGAGTCAACACAAAAATCTTTGTATAGAAATAACAGCTATGGAATTCTTATCTTTCATTATGGGAAAGCACCTTTTATTTAACATGTTCGTTATAATTATCAATGGCAAGACTAAACAACTATGTACAAATTTTGCCTTTCAGAAATTTATGACTATAATGTGCATTGGAAATGAATTATTCTACTGCTTGCTATATCTCAACTATTTTACAACTGGACCTTTATGTAAGTACAGATCTGATCGAGGACATGAAATAGTTGTTTATTTATATTTTTTTAAATGCAAGGTTTTGAAATTATGCACGGGTTGTATTTTCTTTTAGAATTCAATACAGATAAAGGGTTTTGATCACCGAGCTTGTCTATTATCACAGGAAATCAGCATCATTTTTTTCTGTTAACGTAACTATATGTCCCTACATGGCCAAAGCCTGTAATTAGTATATCTGATCAGACTTGGGAATTCTTTAAATGTTGAAAGTTTTGATTCTGACTATATTTTTTACTAGTCGCGATAGTTTGTTAGATAAGCTTGTCACAAACTTGTTGTATGGTGAATAATACACCAGAAGCCTTAGAACTGTTCCCATACATTTAGCTCCACAGATTGCGATTTATGTCAGTAAATAAGCTATGTAAGAGTTTTTTTTCTCCACAGATGGGGAGAACAAAAAAATATGGGGTTGCTATCGAAAACTAGAGGCTAAGAGACTGAGCCTGTATCGCTCACCTAACAAAATGCTTACTCATGCCTATGCTGATAACAAAAAATGACGTTTTTATTTTCCAATTGTCTAATGTTAAGAATGTTCTCCACTTGCGATCATGTTGGCAGATCCAATAGAAATGAGCAATCTATTGAGTAAAGAACCTTCTATACAGTTTACTTAAATTTGCTTCAATCGTTTCAAAGCATATGATTGAAAGTTATTATTTTGCCATAGATTCCAATGTTAATCTATGTTCAGCGCTACCGGCCATGTTTTTCATCAGATCAGAACAAAATGTGCAATTTCTGTAAAGTACCTACCATACATCAATTCCGTAAAGTTCAGTTGAATTGCTTCAGTAGTTCAAGAGGAAAAGATTAAAATAAGATTTTATCATAGGGTCCAATGTTAAAAGTAGGTCCATCGCTGGCGACCATGTTTTTATCGAATCTCATTAAATGAGAAATCTTTGTAAAGGACCTCCCATACATCATTCTGTAGAGTGTGTTTGAATTTGTTTGCTTTAGTGGTTCCAGAGGGCAAGATGAAAATATGATTTCCCTAGGTTCAATGTTATAACTATGTCTAGCACTGGCGGTCATGTTTTTCATCGAATCGAAACGAAATGAGCAATCTTTGTAAAGGCCCTTCCATGCATCATTCCTGTAAATAATTCCGAACTTCCTACAATGAAATAATGTTTGAATTATTTTAATGTTAAACAATATTATTTTTCAGATATATACCAAATTATTTTGTATTCAACAGCACCAATATCATGTCTGAAGATTATAATTCATCTTATGCAACTAGTAACTGCTTGTAACGCCATTGCAGCGGCCGACGTCGCGAGAAGATCATCAACTATATCTAACAAAGAAAACAGATGATGTCTTCCTGGACTTGTACAGAATATTGGTGCTATAAAATTTTAAGTAAAAAGGTTATGGACAGCGCCCTAAAATACTGAAGTGAATGATAAAATTTTCAGTATTTTTAAAGAATAATGAAAATTGTAAATTCAATGGCAATCTCGACTGTCTTTTTTACAACACTTTTATTTTATTCACATCCATGCCATCGTGTTTACGCCTAATATCGACAAAATGTATTATACTATACCTTCACAGATGAAATCATTAAAGTTTAATCAAAGAATAGTAAGGTATAGACGAGCTGCACTTATCTGTATGAGTAATTAAAGGATCTAGCCTCTTCAATTTTATTTTGTTTGACCAAATTTTGCAACCATTCTGTTTCGTAAGTGAACAAAAACAGGTCCTACCCATTGGAATGCCGACTGTCTGTTGGAAAATCTTGCCTCCGAACTGGACAAATATGTTGTCAATGACAAATTCAAGCAAGCTGATCACCTGTTTTTCAGTGTAGTATCGTGTGTTACCCTTTGGTACTTTGTTAGTAAAATATGTAGATGTATATGTATGATTTGAATTTCATTTAAGATTTTTAAACAGTCATTCAATTGGAATCCAATATAAACTATCTTAATGCTGGCAGCCATATTGGATGAGGGGTGGTTCTCCAGGATACCTTTATTGGAAGGTACCATCAAAGTACAATTGTGTTCTAATTGGACAAGTTGTTTCAGTAAGGATCTTAAAATATGTTTGAATGTGTTATCTATTTTGACCCACTTCAGACCACCTTTCTAAAAAACAACGACAGTAGAATACCGAAGGAAAAAAGCAGTGGTATTTACAAAAATCGAAGTACAAAGACATGTCAAAAACGAGAACACAGAAAACACTGACGTTAGACAGCTAAAAATCACAGAAATAAAAAAACACAACATTCAAAACCAAGGCACTCGCAGTATGAACTCCCATGAATTTTAGAGTGACTTTAGGTGCTCCGGAATGGTGAGCATGTCCTGCTCTGTTAACAGCACCTGTCACACGGTCAGTGAGGCATAAATCTTTTTGAAAGATTTGTGAGGTAGCAAAATAATTTGGGCAAGGGTTCCCTCATAATCTAGGTAATAATTATTGCACAAATCAAAACATTACAAGCCCCCTTTCAAAAAATATTTGGGCAGGCGTTCTCCTTGTTAACTAGTGTTTACTTGTTTCTGAAAAAAAAATAAGCAGGATACATTTTTTCTAAAATTTCAGTTTTCTTGTTTGGTTTCCATTCCAATGGAAAGCTCCACAATCCATTAAAACTCATAACAAAACACCATGTTAACAAATCTGGGCAGGGGTTCCCCTTATAAGCAAGGTGATACAAATTGCTGAAATTTCATTATAATTGGACTGGTAGTTTCTGAGAAGATCTTTGAATGCTGTTTCCATAGGGTTCAATGTTAAATCTAATTTCTCGCTGGAGGCCATCTTGGATTAGGTACGGGCCTGCAGGATACCGCTTTTAAAAGGGACTATCTAAGGACCAATTGGCCCAGTGGTTTAAGAGGAGAAGATCTTTGAATGAAAGTTTAGGACGGACTTACGCCGGACGCCAAGTGATGGCAAAAGCTCACCCTGGCATAGTCAGTTGAGCTAAAAATAGGAAGTACGATTTGAAAATGGATGGGATGACTATAAATCAAATGATATTCCCAAATCCCTGCATATTTCTCCTACATTTCACATTTCGTTTGCTGATGTCGATGCTGTTCTTTCAGAAAATTTTATTGAAATTGAACAATGTTGAATTTTTCCCGCCTTTTTGGCGGCCATTTTGAAAATGCCGGCCAACGAACAATTTTTAACCTGGGTTTTGAATTGCGACATCTGTTTGTATGCAATACCTATTTGGAAACCAAATTTCATTGAAACCAGACAATGTTGAATTTCCCGCCTTTTTTGGTGGCCATTTTGAAAATTGCGGTCAACGAACAATTTTTAACACCAGTTTTCAAGTCGCCTGAGCATGGCAAACATTTTATCAATTTACACTTAACCTTAATCTTCAATAGTTTTGAAAATAAAAGACGAAAAATACGAAATTTTGTAAAATTCTGTGAAAAAATGCAGTAACTTTTACAAGCGTTTTTTTATTTGCTTCAAAATTTCAGGCAGAGTAGATCTTGATATGCTGAACATTTTGCAATTTACACTTGACCTCTATCTGTTGCACTTTTTGAAATAAAATATAAAAAATGCAAAAATTTTGAAAATTTTACGGAAAGGGGGCTATTACTCCGAGATGGGTGTTCAGATTTTCTTCAAAATTGCACGGTAGGTAGATCTTATCATGCTGATCATTTTTACCCTGTCAGATTTTTGATATCTGTAACGGTTTTCGAGTTATTGACCAAAAAACTGCAATTTACCCCTATGTTCTATTATTAGCAATGGTGACCATGTTGTTTGACCAGCCGACTAATCGAACACAATTTTGAAAGTGCATACCCTGGTGATGATTTGGCCAAGTTTGGTTACAATGTGCCCCGCAGTTTCAGAGGAGAAGATTTTTGAAATGATTGACGGACGACGGACGCAAAGTGATGGCAAAAGCTCACGTGGTCTTTTAGGCCAGGTGAGCTAAAAGGGAAAATGCTCACGTGAAACAGATGCAAAAAAAATCATATAGGCAAAGCAGTTTATTTCTTAAAACTTCAAAATAAAGTCATTTTTTTATTCCTTTCGAGAAAAAAAACAAGATTGATTGATATGGGGTTTAACGTCACTTTCAGCAGTATTTCAGCTATCTCATGACGGTCAATTTTAGTGGTGGAGGAAGCCGGAGTGCCCGGAAAGAACCACCGACCATGGGCAGGTAACTGACACCTTATCACTTACGATTGTAAGTCGAGTGCACCCTTTTTGTAATGTACAAAGCGGGGCGTGAACTCACACCGCAGTGGTGAAAGACTACAGTGGTTGTATAGGTAGTAGAACTACTTTAACCACTCGGCCACCCAGGCCCCCCAAAACAAAAGATAGTATGGATTTAATATATTTTTATTAATGCTTCGGAGCGAACTTTTCTATGGCCGTGTCTTGTACTCTTCGCCTTTGGTCCAGGATAAATTTTATGCCATAATTATCTCTCTTTATGCCATTATTTACATACTTATAAGGGGTCCCTGAAAAGAGATATCAGTAAGTTATATCGATATTTCAACAAATTATGTAACTCCTTGACTTATTAGCAAACGTATGCGAAGTAACAACTTACGGGAAAGCGTAAATGAGACAAAACAATAAAAACGGAAAACTAAATAAATAAAACAAACACTGTGAACGTCACAGAAAAATCGTTGAATTGACTATTGTTGCTTGATGCTTCAGCCAACCTGTGTTTCAGTGAATCATAAGCCAGAAGAGTAGATCCTGATATTTTTCTTTTTTCCCAACATTACACAAAAACTTATCAAGTTAGTGCATGTAATTTGCTTCCATATGACAGATAACGAATATTGCAACGGTCAAGAGAGTGGCAAAAGTTTCATTGCAAAGAGGTGAATTTTACACCCCAAGCCAACGTTTCGAAAGACTGACACAGAGAAAGAAACATTGCTGATATGATTGCCAGTATACAACGAAATAATTGAACATAGAATGCACTGCCCTTAGAAGATTTGAAGATTTTATACTTGATTGGATAGTTTTATTTTTATGCAACCAATCAAATGTAAAATTTCTGGGCAGTACTATCAGTACTTTCAATTAATTCTACATACTTTATTGTCTGCTGTCAGTCAATTAACGATGTGTAAAGTATTGTTGCAGTCTATCGGAACGTGGGCTTGGGGTGTAAAATATCATTTTTTAAAATGAAACTTTTGCCCATCGCCTGACCCTACAGTAGACATGCTTAAAATGTAAAGCAGGCCGCGCTCGCACGATGGCATCAAATTGCAAGTGATGAAACTTTAAGATAGCAAAATCACTGAAGGTTAAATATGAGATGACGAAATACATAGGCATAAAGATAAGCCGTCGGCATATTATATAGAATATATATATCAAATGCAAGATGCTCCTAAAAAGTCTTAGTACTGACATTAACAAATCATCTATTGATAGATTATGTGCAATATTGAACTAAAGAACAATGCTGACACCCTTACTTTCAATATCAATACAGATCTAGAAGGGAGCGGAGAGTTAGGTGCCTCTCTCCTTTCTCCCGTCACTCTCTCTTTTCCTCCTTTCTCCTTTTTCCTTCCTCTTTTTCCCGGTCTCACTTAACCACTCTACCCTGTCCGCCATCTTGAATATGTGAAGCTATCTGCAAGCTATTTTTGAACAAATATTATAGATGTCAATGACAGATAAACCTACCTTACCAGGTCAACACTTTGGTGGATGTCAAAGGCATGTATTGAAGAATGACATTTTTGTATGCTGATTGGGTCAATATTACTGGCCATTTAGTTTACGAAACTTCGTTCCATTCTACGACATTTTCTCTCAGAAGCTGTGTTTCAACTCTTTTGACTTTATGAGATTGAATATCAGGGCGTTGACAACACCAGGGTTATCGATTACCGGGTAATGGATAAGAAACTGTTGCAGATGCATACCAAGCAAGGCATTAACCAAGGAAAAGGCATAATCAATCAAAAGAAGAGCTTAGCCGATTGATCTACATTTGGAGTGCTTGTCATATCAGATATCCAATTGGAGCATTGATAATTTCCCAAGTAAGCTGTGGCTGTTCTTACTAAAACTAAACTGTAACGACCACTACAAATGTTTCGTTCATAATTTTGTTATACATTATTTCTTCAATAGGAAAGAATACATTCCGAACAAGGAGCCTGCTTTGAATCAAAGATCATCAAAAAGCTTTTCGAACAAGTCGAGAAAAACATCAAACGATACCATGACGATTTCTGACAGAACAAAGGCATTGCTGAAACAGGATGCGGAGTAGGGTAAGTCAAGGGATTTGCTGTTGATATACATGGAGAGAACAAACATACAACAATATGTACTCTAAATGACTCCTTGATTAAGACGGTTTTCTAATGTATGTCTTACCTCCAGAACAGGGGACAACAATTTTATTAGGTATTTTTTAACTTTGCCGGAAATAGAAGATGAATAACCATCCTCTAGGTAATGCTGCTGCATCCAGAGAAACTGCTAGTCAACTTTCAGAAGCAGAAAAATCTATTTTTATGGGAGTCTGCTGAAAGACATATCAACTGGAGATTTTACAGATGAACCCAAATCTCCATTCAGCCACGTCAATCAGATCGACGGTTATTTCCAACGTCATCACCACCAAAAACCCACCTGGTAAAGGTAAAAGGTAAAATTCGCATTTAGACCAAAGACAAATACCTTCAAGACAGCATCTCCAAAACAGATCAGTCTCGTCTTTTCAACCGGAATAGATGTCAAGGTGGTCTGACTAAAGACTCAAGCAAAGAGGGTCAGTAGATTGAACTGTCGATAACTATCATAAATATTACAGTAAAATGTACAAAAGAAGAATTCCACCTAACAATATGACTGACGATGACGTCCTTTCAACTTGTTTTCATTGACTGTCATTGGAAGTTGGTTATATTCCTTTTTTGTATAAACCTACATTCACATTAGTAATTCCAATCCTGATCTTACAACACTTACCATCTGATATTTGCATGAAAAGTAAGACAAATAGCATCCATTTTCCATTCATTATTAAATTTCCAGAAAATTCTAGCTGATGGTTAAATTGGTTACGTAAATTCACTGTTGGCAAAAACAATCATTTAAGAGAAGTTTCAGGTAAGTGTGAATTATTACATATCATATACACATCATATCAATATGTTAAAACATTACATTTATTAATGTCTCGGTCACATTTATTTGATAAATATTTTTTTTGCTCATTCAGACGACATTTGTTGCAGCTGAGACTTATGAATGTTCTAAAATTATTATTGATACTTTCTGCTTTCATCGACTTTATCCGAGAATCGACAAATCCGATGAACACATAAAACAATTTTGAAAATTAAATATATTAACGAAGGAATTGACATTGCAATTTCATCGGGCCCCAGATATTCAAAAGCTTGTACCCGTCTTTTTTGACAACCAGGACATGCCTGTCATTTCCTATTTTTAAAAAAAAACTTCTAGAAACATACATGTTTTTTTTCAATTGGACATATATTAACGAGTAACGCGGAATCTAAAAAGAAGTTCGACGATTCTTTAGAAAAGGGTATAAATATCGCCCACCTTCAAGAATAAACAGGAAAACAAGTTTTGATATAATTAAAGACGCAGTAACCAATCATTGTAAAATGGTGCAAACGAGAAAGTGCAGACAAACATACTCTAAATTTGTTTAAAGATAAAATTATTAACAAAGTCACCAATAGAATAGATTTTTATAGAGATATTTATATTGAATCACGTCCTAAGCTGTCTGTAAATAGGATCAAATCAAAATTAAATTATCTTGGTAAAAAATATGTGCTTGTACCTGTTGACAAGGCTTCCAAAAATGTTGTCATCGTGTGGAAGAAATACTATATCGACGTCCAACAAAACAAACTGACAAGTCTGACACTTTCAAACGTACCGATAGGACCGAAAAAAATAACCAAACAACATTATAAGGATACTATATATATATGAAAAACTTATCAAAACTCTGGTGTAAACTACTTTTGGAGTGTAAAAAATTATATTGAAGTTTTAAATAAACTACAGTCTATTCAAAGATCAGTCTCATCCATTGACGGTTATGATTATTTTCTTGACGGTTACATTCCTCTAGCTCCAATCTACGGGGTTTATGTTTCTCAATAAGTACTATTCGCACGTTTTTGTTCTACTCTTGAGATTTTAATGAACGTAACCTTACCAAACTTTTACAACAGGGTTACAGATTCCGTAAGTTGTTGAATACATTTAAGAAGTTTTATAACTAATATGAACATTTGATATCTAAATATGGCGTTACTCACAAACAGCTTATTTCTACGGGAATTTCTAATCCTCGTATTTACGGAAATGTTGTTAAAAATGCAAAAACTGATTAAAGATCCAGAAAAGCTGGGACGTAACTTACATTCTTTACGTAATATGGGATATCGACAGGATACTGTGCTTGCATCCGTTAAATTAGCTTTGAGATCTAGTAACCTGAAATTTTACTGGTCTCTCACTGATATTGCCGATGTCTACTGAAATATATGATGATTCTTGACCTTTTTTTTCTCCTTTCAAGATTGTGGTCATGGAGTTTGTAGTCTACCTGTATTGGGTTTTATTCGTACGTTAATTGTATTACAGGGATGACTCATCGTGCTGTAGGTGGGAAATAGCCCATAGGAATCTTCCGTGTTGTGATTATAGAGGGGTAACACGGTTTTGGGAAATGGAGAAAGGGATAAATGAAAATGGGAATAATTGTAAAAAAGAAAACTATTGAAATTGGAAAGCACAACAAGTGGGGAGTGGGAAAACGAAAAAATAATGTGGAAATTGGGGAAAAATAACCTTAGAAATGTGGGAAATGTGAAAAGGGTTAAAAAATGTGGGAAATTAGATAATAGACTCTTTGCGTCACCCCCTGATTAAATTCGTTACGTCCTGTGATAAAAGTAGAAACAATAACTGTTTAGAATATAAGTACATTTACTTCAAATAATTTAACAGAAGAAAATAAGAAATCTTAGTATGACATACAATGAGCAATCCATAACGTCTAAAATCAACAAATAACATAAATTTATTAAAACAATTCATTAAATCATCATGAGGCCTTCTCAAGACCAAATGCCCCAAACACTCGATCAAAGAATGTTCTTGATTTGCGCTTGAATTCTATAACTTCTCTACAGATTTGATGAAATGCATCAGTGACGTCATTTAGGTCTTCTGAGGCAGAGGTTTCTACGAATGAACATCCAAATTCATCCGCTAACTGTTGTCCTGTAAGAAAATAGTATTTCAAGGTTCATCTTAACAAACTCAACAATATGGCTGCAATGTTGATGTGATTTTACACATGAGCAGAACAAAGTTGAGAATAAATTATTGAGGTGTTAAGGCTGGCACTACACAGCTATGTAATTATTAAATTAGGGACAGACCATTTAACCTGAAGGGGGGCTATGGTTTTTTCGAAAAAAATATTCTGATTCTGATTTTATGTGAAAAAAAAATTCTTGGCTGCAAAAGTGATGAAAAAAAAATATTCTGAATGGGGCTTTCTGCCCAAAAAAAAGTAATGTTTATTTTCAAAAAAATTATTTTGTTTGTACTAGTTAAAAAAATTTCTGTCCAGAAAAAAAAACCATACCCCCCCCTTTTCAAGTTAAATGGTCGGTCCCTTACTATTTCAAGAAAATAAGGTAAAACCTTTCAAGACAAAAGCGGTGCATTTTTTTTCTATTTCTCGTGACATCAAAATTAAAACTATCTTGCTAGATTTGTTTGAAATATTCCCTGAGTATTGGTATCATTGCCTTTGTCATTGATGATTTAGAGTCTAAATGCTTAATTTACCTTTATGACATGGAATCGTCTAATGTTTAACTGTCTTCGTTTATTTTTGGACAATTTTGCAAACACGAGAAAAAAAATCTTGAAAATAATTTTTGTGAAACTTAATAACTTCAGGTCTGATTTTTAATTCTCAAACATGTTTTGGGTCAAACAGAACCTGAAACATGTTTTAAGCTAAACCTAAAACTTGTTTTTAGTCAATAATAAAACAAATTTAAACTTTTAGATAAAAATATATACCCGCCATCTTGAAACATGCTTGAAACATGGTCTTAACCACGGTTAAATGTTTCATTAACCATTTAACAAATGGTTGGGAGATAAAAATAATAAAACACTGAAACAAAAAACCAGTGTTTAACCAGGTTAATGTTTCTAGAATAAAAAAAAACAGGCCTAAAATTACATATCTATAAAGTGCCAGTCTTAAATTTTATAATGTTTTATAGATTTGTCTATACTCATCTGAAATCTACCAACGTAAATGGAGACTTGGAGCACGAGAACTATTATGACGAACTTTAAATATTCTGTGTATGTACTTACATTATTTCACGTAAAACTTATTAATTATAACAGAATATGGTCCGACCTTGTGAAAGAACAGTGGAAGTGATTTTTGATATCATTTAATTTTGCAATTCTATTGGTACACACCGATATTTCCGATGTCTGATTCTTCTTGCAATCAATGCCTTAAAAGCTTGTTTTATCTTGAAGTCATGTTAGATCTCCGATTGGGCGGCCTACTTCCATTTCATAACTTCAAAGAAGAATAGGAAGAAAGAACACTCTTGACACTGACATGGTTGTTTGCTAAAAGTTGCCTCGTTTTATAAAACGAACAAGATTTTCTCTCAAAAAATTTACTATTACTATTTAGTGACAGAATAAAAGACGAACACACGACACTCGTACAAAAGTTTTACAAGGTAAAAAAATGTATGATTTAGTACTTTATGGATGAATTTGTTAGTTAACTAGCCATGTAATACATTTTGTTAAGATAGTTTTTGAGAGGTCTATCGACTTCGGACACTGTATTTAGTCAGTGGATATAAACTATATTAAAATCACAGGGAATCTTTCAGACCAAAACAAACCGTCGACAGACATTGATCTCATAGCAAATCTTTTGCATGTATAATGTAATTGTAAAAAGGAAAACAATTCTCATAATACAAAAAATACCCAAGCTGCATAAAAAACTGTAAATTTCGTTTTGCTGTACACGTGTTTCAAGGAGTAACCTCCGATCAGCAGCATTTGTACCAAATAATATTGAAAGCCATAATCCAAAAGTAGTCAAAAAAGAAGTACTCATTATAAAAAAGATCGAAATAGATAATTCAAACACGCCACAATGCTTAATTATAGGTGTTTACCTTCTTCGTGTGTCACTTGTCGCATGTGTGCTAGATCACATTTGTTTCCAACTATTATCATTGGTACAGTTTGACCTTTCTTCATCTCATCAATTTTCTTTTTAAGGTCCATCAATGCATCAAATGACCTCCGTCGAATAACTGTGTATACCAGCATATACCCGTCTGCCCATTTCAAAACATCATCTCTACCGCCACAATCATTGTTCTACAATAAATTTAATCGGTTAGGATATAGACGTTTGTGTAAATTTTCTCAAAACATAAGAAGTAGTCTGTCTGTTATAATGCATACATGTCCATAAAAAATTGAGAAAACATAATTTATGTAAGACTGTATCAAAGTAGGTAAAATGGATATATAAAGGAAATGAAATCAAAACCGAAAGTCAATTAGAAGATTTACAACATCATTGTGGAAACTAAAAGCAAACATAAACAACTGAAATGGACTTTGGTCGTAATGGACTTGAGTACTCCGCATGGAAAACAAACTGTTAGAGCTTTTTTCATACTTTTAAGATAAAACCAGTAAACGGAAACCATTAGCAAATTCCTTGAAATTAGCAGTATTGTGGAACAGAATAAACGTTGTGGAAACAGTGTGAAAACAGGCCAAATACTGAGGTGGACTGAAAAGGTCATTCTAGTGCAAGGACATTGCCATTAATCTGGCGTTATCATTGTTTAATCTTCTCTAAACACGTCTTTAGCATTTCCAAACAGACCAAACAATGCGATGATTTATTGTATTTATAGTATTTATAACAGTTGATGTGTCTGTAACAGCAACAACTGTTGGTTACTGATGGGAAACAATGTGGGTGTTGTAAACACTGAATTTCGGCGTATTGGTCATGTGATTCATTACAGTTATCCAATCCTACGCGCAATATCGACATAATATAGAAATTTCGAAAAATTGAATCCTCTTGACGTGTTTTGTTGTTTATATTTTGTCGTCTGATTGTCTTATGCACCTTGCTGCCCCTTTCATTCAGCACTGAGGAGAGTGGACTCAACATAGATGCATAATTTTTATTGTTCTAAATGTATATATGTTTCATTGTTTATAATTGTTTATGTTTTTTTAAATGTATGCTGTCAAAATCCGCAAGGGTAAAATAGCATTAATTAATAAACTATTAAAAGCAACAATTGTCATATAATGTCTTAAACCTCTATTTTTTAAAGCAAATGTTCTTGTGTGCTGACACTAAAGAACTCTCAGTAATGTATTTCCATGGTATAAAGCCATTATTTTTTTTATCACTACGACAAAGAAATTATTACTTTGTCGTCTCATTACAGAAATTTGTCTAAAACGAATGATGCACCTGTCGTTACTTATTGAGTTGAACTAACAACATACATAATTCTAGCTGGCACCACAATTTTTTCAATGATTTTACCAGCCTTTATTTTTTTTTTCTGTGTGTGTTGTGACAGCATCCTTATGAAGTAACAGAAGAACATAGAAAACAACCCCAATTCAACCTGGCGTGTCTTCAAATCGCATTAAATTTACTCTTGGAAGGACAGGTTTAAATTCAAGTAAGTAAAAAATGAACGGATATGGAGTGAATTCGCATGCAGAAAAGTGTCTACAAATATATGTTGACACCAGGCAATGGAACAACGCTTTCATTCTTGTTCTTCATCTTGAAGTCACAATCAGCCTCTGCTAATACCTCATAGAAAGTTCAAGCGACCCCTAGCACCGGTTTGAGCGATATTCATTGCTAAAATTCGAGCAACACTAAATCCGTGTATTTTTCCACCCATAGACGCGAGATAGTCAATAAACATAACATAAACTGGCAAAACAACGGCAGTAGAATACCGAAGGAACAAAGCACAAGATTACACAAATCAAAGTCCAGAGACAAGGCAAAAGCAAGAACACCAAAAGACGGAAGA
>MJUU01052323.1:31000-50814 GCA_002080025.1 Modiolus philippinarum
CAGGGTAAAGTCGAAACCGGTAATGTCAAATCAGGGAAGACGCGAATCTAGCTGAAAATGTCAGTTTTTATTTGTGACACTGACATTTCATATCTATCTATGATGTCGTGGTGACGGCCATAGAATTTCTGAAGGGACGAAAGTAACAAAGGCTGAACATATCCCTGACTCAGCAGTTTTTGTGACAGTGCTTTTGCTCTTTCCACAAAGTCACTGTATGTACTGCACGCTCTACAGTAACAGATTAATTGTGAAATATATACTCCATATGCTGGGGATGCAGGTATATTGCTGCAGAGGAAGGGAAAGTTCACAATTGGAAAGTCAAAATCATCACGTTTGTCATATAATCTAGATTTCAGACGTCCATGTTCGTCAATGTACAACAAAAGGTCAAGGTATGAAGCAGAATCGGGTGTATCGGTTGTCTCTTTAATTTTAAGTTCACTGGGGTAGATACGATGTAAATATTCTTTAAATCTTGGGTTATTAAGAGAAAGTACATCGTCTATATATCTGAAGCTGAAATTAAAAGTCTAGGCTAGCTGTTTTTGTTTCTGTTGTATCAGCCCTTGTAAAAACTTTGCTTCATACGAAAAAAGGAAAAGGTCAGCTAAAAGTGGCGCACAATTTGTTCCCATAGGAATCCCTATTGTCTGTTGAAAAACATGGCCTCCACATTCGACAAAAATGTTGTCGATCAAAAATTCGGGCATCTTAATCACGTCATTTTCACTGTATTTCTTGTTTGACTCAGTGTGGTTCTTTACAAAATATGTTTTATCTTTTCCCATTACCAGACAGGAATACCTGCGTTCTCCGTTTTTGGTACAGAAACATTGATGTATCAGATCGGAAATTACTGTTTTAAGTTTATTATGGGGAAGAGTTGTATAAAGGGTAGAAAAATCAAAAGTTTGAATGCTATTGCAGTATGCAATAGCATTCAATTGTTCTGACAATTGTTGTCAGTCGATTCACGACAAAAAGACCAACAGAAGATAACTTAAACATATAAACAACCACATGGCACTCACAAGAAACTTATCCTGATAGAATAATGGAATTTTGGTACTATGAACATGTGGCAAGAATATCATTTCAGAATATCACAAACATTAATATACCAAACTTTGAGAGTATGATAGTGTAATCAATTCATGTATCTTCTATTTGCAATCGTATATCATATAAAATTGTATATTTTCTGAAATAAAATATGCTCAAATTAAGAAACCTTAGAAATAGAATAATTATCCATAAGTACAAAGGGGGCATTTGGGAAAATAACAAAGGCAGGACACCGTTTGAAAATCTAGATGGAAACAGGAATTTCACGTATGTTTTTGGAATAATAAATGAAAAAGACTTGCGCATTAGATATAAAATATGGTTAAAAGCACTTAGCGCTATTCTGTAAATCACATGTTACAGCACTCATTAACACAACATTTATTCTATCAGTATTCTTCACTTATTATGATATATACCTATACAAAATATCTTCATATGTGATATTCAGAAACGTTTGTTTTATGACTTCAGTTTCGTTGTTGTGATAATTGTACTGTTGTATTTTTATATATATTTTCGCAAAGTAATGAGACAGAGTATTGCTGTCTGAATCAGTATTTTTTCTCAAGTCACTGCAGATAGTAGCCGGTAAATGCAAAATTGTGAATGAAGAGGGTGTATTTGTAAAACAAAAAGTTGTCTGTCCTGGAGTCAGAGAAGTACAGTTTTTGTTCCATAACAACGGTAGCTGAATACAGTAGGTATAAAGCTAAAGATTACATAAATCAAGGTCCATAGACCAGGCAAAAATGAGAAAAAAAACACCAGAAGACAGAACACTTAAGACCATATTACTAAAAATCTAAAATTGTGCCGACGTTGACGATCATTAATTAAAGAGTGTATTTGTTCTGTGTACTCCTTAATGTGATGTAACTAAATATAATAAGATTGCCACTAAAGATATTTACCCGTAACAAAGGACAATATGCATTAGAAGGTAAAAAGGTTGAAATTCGTTTTAGCATGATATCATAAGTACCATTGGAATAGAAATTTGTAAAAGAATTATTATCTGTTAAATTCTCACTTCACAAAGTATTTACATGTAATACTTCTAACATAACGGTTCAATGATACTCCACAGTAAGGCAAACGAATACCAAATAAACAAGGAGGAAGGGGAAATTCCAAAATCCAAAATTCAATACGAATTGAAAAACCATGACAAAGTAAAAAAAATAAACAAGAAAGCCACAAAACTAAAGCATCAGCTGTGAACCCCTTCAAAAACTCAGGTATCATCAGATACTCAGGTAGGGTAAACATTATCTGCTCTACGCATGGCACCCATTACAAAGCCAGCTAAAATATGATGTTGAAATATCCATTGGGTGGCTGATTGGTTTATGGTCTTTTTCTAACCAATTAAATACATGGTGCATGTTATTTCTCTAAATTTCAAACAGCACCAAGCCGAAAGTTTGAAAAGCATTTTCGTTCTCGCTAGTATTCAGACAATAACAAGGACAAATCTATTCCACAAACATTATCTACGAAGACAAAACTAGAAAAAATATTTAAAGTATCATATACAAGACGACACAGAAAACAAAAATCGTTGACAGCGTGAACTCCCACCGAAACTGAGAGTATAATTAGGTGTTCCGGGAAGTTAAGCAACCGTCACACTGTTGGTGTTTGTCAGTCCGGTAATAAACTGTGGATCTATTCAAAGATATCTATTCCCGTCTGTGAAATAAAAACATTATAACGATCCGTCAAATCATGGTGACGACCTTTAAATGAGTAACGGATTCGATACTCACTTCACCGGTAGTATCTAATACGACTAATACTTCTATAGCAAAAGATTCGAAATATTCTTCTGTAAAACCGGATTCAATGCTAGTTTCTTATACTTATTTCGGATTATGGTTTCACTAAACCAAATTCAGGTCTAATTTCAGCGGCTTTAATAGTCCTTAACACATTGTGTCTGTTACTTATATTGTAACGGATTCAATACTCACTTCGCAGGCAATTTTTTTTAGTATCTTATACTTCAATTATAACGGATTCATAAAATTAATTCATTCAATCATGAAATTCAGGCAAACACTTCCGTATAAGCCCGATTTCTCGACCTTCATCTTGAAATTGACAACAAAGGTACACTAAAAACTGAACAATGGAAGGATATGGAGTAAATTCACATCAGACAAAGTATCTAAAAATACATGGTAAATCAAGCAATGGAATAAAACTTAATTTTTGTTCTTCATCTTGAAGTCACAATGAGGCTGTACGACAAAAGCGACGACTTTCAATGGTCAACTTCCCTCTTCTTTGTAAAGCAACATTCCAACAGCGCCAGTATTTGGAATGAACATCTCCTAACTCATTCGCTACTCAATGAACTGAGGTTGATATAGTGTGTCTTATAAGCAGGAGATGCTTACTCTACTGGTGCACTTGATCTCACGCATATTCTTTATTGGGTTGTATTGTTCATCCTTGTATGTGTATCTTCATTTTCTGTGCCGTATACGTCTTTGCGATGTTGCTATTGTCGTCTTTGGATTGTTCGCTTTCAGACTGGCGGTATACTTCTCACTTAGCCCATAGATAGAATCAAATAATTTCACTGAAATGAAATCAATATTTACTTGACAGACAGTACCTAATTCTTTAATACTCACTTCACATATAGTATCTAATACTTCTATCGTAACGGACTCGCCATCTATTACAGCTGTGTATTTGTACTTTGATTCTGTAAAATGGTGAACAAAATATTGTTTATCGTTATTTTGAATCAGTAGATATTAGAATAATGTGTTAAAGGAGTCTAAAGTAAAGATGTTTTATACGAAAACACATTTAAATAGAGGAGGCGTTGTGCTTATATGTACTTCGAGAAACAATCCCCGAGGGTATTCCACCAACCCAGTAGCTTGAGTGCTATGGTGCTGATCCGAAAACTGATTTCATTTGAAAATTTACAATACAAGTATCTAAATTTATGACAATTTTGTTTAAAACTAAGGAGTTTCCCTCCAGCATATAACATGTCCTGGTAATATAGGGACGTTACGCAAGATATTTGTGTTACTTTTATACGTTACACGATAACGTCGTAAAAAACGGCGTTGACTAGCACGTCTACTGCACTGTTACAAGATAAAGTCAACTTATTTTATGTTTTTGAAAGGAAGATGATACAATTTCATTAACTCAACTTTTAATTGAAAAAGGGAGATATCTAAAAATACCCAGAGAAGAAAGAAAATGTCAATTTTGTAAGGTTCTGGACAATGAAAAACATTTATTTTTTGATTATGGCAATAACAAAAATCTTAGAGATGTTCTTATAAAATCTTATGTAAATTTATATGACAACTTCAAAAATCTTAACTATATTGAAAAACTGAAAATAATTCTTAATCCCCAAAAACCAGAATATCTTGATAAAGTAGTTTCTTTTGTTAAACAGTTTTTTGAACTGAGGAGAGGAGACTCTTAATTAATATCTACTACTCTAACGTATATTTTTAACTGAATATGCTATATCAAAATGTTTTACTTACTCTACTAGTATATGTATTTGTTTCTAATTGTGCATATTGTACATTGTATTTGCTATAATGGGTTCATGTCTGTCTTTTGCAAATTAAGCATTATTATTATTATTATTAACATAGAAGTTAATTGCAACTTTCGGGCTATACAACTTCAGCATCTTCAATAGCTGTGCGCACGATTTTCTAAATACGCATTGTCTCCACGGCGCATTTGTAATTTCTGCAATTGGGCGCACCGGCGATTTACTTATTTGTGCAGGATAAGTTGAGAACTGAAGCACGCGAGTTTGAGCTTGAACACCGTAATTTCCACAAAGAACTGCTTCCGAATTTATAGTCTGATCGCATTAGTTACATCGTTTCACGAGATTTTCAATTCGTGCACGCAAGTTTTTAACTTTACTCCGAAGTTTGCTGCATATAACTCAAGAGTAACTAACTTGTGCGTAGAAGCTTCTTGCATGTTCAAACGAGAAACAATTACAAAAATGTGCGCACGAGTTATTATTAGTTGAATTGTTCGAAGAGTGAACGGATTGAAAAATTGGGGGGGGGGGCTGTAAGATAGCACTTATGAAACAAAAAAAATGTTCGCTTTCTTTTTAAATTAATTATGTGAATGGCAAAGATAATCATTTTTACGGTTTGAGGATGTAAGAGTTAACAAAAGTTGATTTGAGAAATAGTATCGATTATCGAGGCCGTTCTCGGAATATACCGTCCGGATTTTAGTGGAAATCTTCGGCGGACTGCTACCGACAAGAATTATCAGAATGAACCATATTCACCGGAAGGACCTGGGATCCTCATTTTAATGTCAATGACATTTAATTTGTATTAGTGGCGATACAATTTAGTGCCTTATTTCAGTCAATACAACATGCCAGTGTCAGGAATAAACAAGTTTTTGCCTTGCATCTAGGTCCCAGGGTGATGGGGCCCGGGGATGGTGGTACTCCCAAAATTTTTCCTATATATATATATATATAGGCTTTCAACCATACATGAATGTACAATAAACTAGATGGGACACATATGTCCCGGTCTGTTTTTTCGTCTGTCTTTCCTTTAGACATCATTCAAACGACAAAATGATTGATATCACAATCTTTTGTTGTACTGTGCGCTTGCAAAACATTGCGTAGAATGGCGGAAATTTGAATGAGTGCGGGTCTGTCTATTCAGTAAAACACTAATTCAGTGTATCACGGGACAGCCTAAAAATGACGTTCTTGCAATTATATAAGACATTAAAACATTTAAAATATTAGGACCATCAGAAAATATTTGATATAATCGAATTCTATGTAAAACAAACGAAATGATGCCATGGTACTGAAATTCTAAAGTGGTACATATGTAATAAAGAAGCTTACTAGGGCACTTACTTGAAAGTATCACCAATATCTTGCGTAACGTCGGAGCTTTTTATGACCTTATAGGGACAAAGGTCAAAATTTTAATTCTGCATTTATGTATCCTTGAATCTTTGATAAATTTATCTGGGCGCTTTTTTCTCGCATTGCTTACTTTCAGTTTACTATATATGTCCTGCATTTGCCCCGTCTTATATATTATTTTTTTATAATTTCAATCTGATATCTACTCCTTTCCAAATTTCCACACACATACACTCAGATTGTATTCTACAAAATATGAAATTATACTTACCAATGGTTTGGTCATATTCTCCAATGAATCTTTTTGTTAAAAATCTAACAGATAAAGCTGAAAAACAAGAGAAACGAACTTGTTTTAGAAAATATGAAGAAAGTTTATTGTTAAGTTTTATCGCATCAAGGATTAAAAAGTTGCTAGCGGGTGTCGCAAAATGTTGAAGTCATAGTGCGGCCTTCATCAACGAGAATTGCTCACATCTCATAGTAAGTTCAAGACGACCATTAACACCTGTTTGAGCTATCATATTTATGAATGATGGATCGTCAACAACCATAAAATAAAATGGCATAGTGTTCTTACAACTGCTGTCATCCGGTGATTGACAAAATTACTCATAAAAGACAATCACAACATTACAACCATATCAATTGCAAAAATTTGGCATTATGAAATAGTGAGATGTTGACACTTTAAATAATTGGTCAGAATAACAAATTACAAAATTACGAAATTACAAAAAATTGAAATGCCAAAATTATAAAATAAATAATCAAAGGATATGGAGTAAATATACATGAGACAATGTCTCTACAAATACATTGTACATTGTAGAACCAAGTAAAGGAACAACCCTTTTATTATTGTTCTTTAATTTGAAGTCATCTTGAGGCTTTTAATAATGAACCTTGCTCATACCTAGAGTAGGTCCAAGACGGTCCCTAGTAAAGGTCTGAGTATGATAGTGTATCCATTTACGAAATTCTCAAGAATAAGTATATCATAACTGAAATATACGCAGAGCCTAATCTCTCGAACGGGAAATCTTTTTACGAAACTGTAGGAGAGATAAACTCCAATTTCAAATAAACAATGAAATGATAAGGAATAAATGCACATGGGACAAAGTCTCTTCACATAAATGGTAAAACCAAGCAATGAAACAACGCTTTATTGCTGTTCTTCATCATCAAGTCACCATGTGGCTTTTAACAATGAACATTGCTCATACCTCATAGTAAATTTAAGACGACCCCTAGAGCACTGGTTTGAACGGGATTTACCGCCAGACGTCGAACAACGCTACATTTATGTTGTTATACTCGTTAACAAACATAAAATTAACTGGCAAAGTGTTCTTACAACCGCTGCCATCCGTTGCTCGATAAAAAGACAAATGTCATGTCCGAATTTGAGATGTTTCCTCCATGTTTGCCACACATTCTATTTTCTCTCAATCTTTGGTAAAAATGTTACATGACAAATATAACAACAAAGTTTGCAAAAGAAATCAAAATTGATCAGAATAATTAACTCTGAGGTTTGTGTACTGTTACGATCTTCATTGTCAGATGCATTCATCTTTCAAAACCTAACACGTGCCATTCATACGAGGGCATCCATTATCAGAAATAACAATAATTGTGATCCAATAGCTATTCCAATTATCAGAATATCAAACAAACAGCACAATGTAATATTAACCAGCTGTACAAACATATATGTTATGAGAAGTAAAAGTCTGAATGTATGTCTGTCTGGTTAATGTTTTTTGAGAAGATGCACATTGGCACAGCAGTATTTGTACTTTACTGAATAAGAATACAGGTATCGGTCCTTAGCTGGTTTTGGCTTTACATTTAGATCTTATTGGTTATTTGCTCTCTGTCAGTTTTTAAGGTTAGTGAGGACACCTGACCCCAAAAATAATTCCGAATTGAAAATGGCTATTTTTTAAATATATTACCCTTTCTTTGGTATAAATATTGGACCACCTTTCCAGGCGTTTTTCTGAGATAAATGGGGTCAAAGCTACCTCCCCCTGAATGATGGTCCGAATTCCCATTTACCCCCCTTTTGACCATATAAAAAACCAATTGTACATTGTTTTTGTAAAAAGAGTGTTTGGGTTATAAGTCGTTGTTGTTTTAAAGGTATTTCTAGAAATATATCCACTTCTGTCAATTATTTTTGCTTATATTCCCAATTATGTCCGGAGGGACATAAAAAGTGAAATTTAGAAAAACCTCCGAATTCAAAATTTCATTTTTTTACTTAAATATATACCTTTATACAATATCTTCAAAATATAAAAAAATCAGGATAGCAAACCAGGCTTGTAAGAGAACTACAAGCATTCAAAGTTGACAACATTGCCCTCCTCCTCTATAAAAATTTTGCCTTCACTAGAAAAAAAATAGAAGTGATGTCACTGGCTGTGCCTGTGGCACAAATACCAAACTAAAATAGTCATATGACTGTAAACGGTCTTCATTTGACTAGAGCAAGAAGTTGTAGGTTACACATGTCAAACCGGAAGTGGATACTTTCTTACCTACTGTTATCATAAATACAAAAAAATTCATCTACATTTTCGAATTTTGTGATAAATTGTATGATAGTTCGACACGTGACCCCACAGGAGTCCTATAGAGAGATAAAGGAGCGCGCATACGGGACCGGAAGTAGTTTGTATTTCCAATTGGCCACCGTTTGGACCGGAATGACCTATTATGCTGTATAAAGATATATTTTGGATAGCATTGACTAAATGAATGAGTTGATATTTCTCATATTTTCTTGTTCCAAACTTCTAGGNATCAGCAGTGGCTTGTTTTGGCAGTATTTCTATCGTGTCTGCATTAATTGTTAAGAAGGAGGATACTGCTATTGTTGTTCTCTCTTCCCACAATTTTCAAGTTTTATTCTATAAATTTTTCCACTTTTCTTACCCCTTTCTGTACATATTGACTTTTTTCCCTACTATATCTCTATCTTATTTAATTTCTATCAAAGTTATTTTCTTTTTTTGAGCACTTTACTGTGTTAATTTATGATTATTTTTCTTTTTTTTCTCCTTTTTTCAAGTTTATTTCCATTTTTCATCATATACGAAGGAATTTGAATTTTTCCCGCCATTTTGCTGTTTCCATGGCAACAGTCTCAATTTTGATATTTTAAAGACTAAAAATCGTATCTATACATGCTAAGTAACCTTCCTGTCAAATTTCAGTCATTTTGGAGCAATTTGAAAATTTCCCGCCATTTTCTGTTTCTATAGCAACGGCCGCCATTTTGATGTTTTTTAAACCACAGTTCGTTTCTACACATGCTCAGTAACGTTCCAGTCAAATTTCGTTCCATTCTGTACATTTTAAATTTTTTCCCGCCATTTTTATGGTTTAATCGAGTGACAGCTGTCCTCACTAACCTTAAACATTTTTGAGTTTATGGTCTTCTAAAGGTTTAGATTTTATCTGCACTGATGAGGCATAAGTTGTCGAAATGCGCATATGCAGAATTTAAATTCACAGTAACTTCGGTATTTAGTCATTTCTATATATTGTATAGTCTATTGCCCATGGAGTGTAAAAGTTGCGAGAAAGAACATACGCATCATTGATTAAAACTTGTGATGTCGTGCAAACTGTATAGTATATTAAACAAGTTGAAATTGATACAAGTTCTGACCCTGATACAACTTCAGCGCTGAAACTGATACAAATTCAACGCACAATTCGATATAAGCTCAGCGAAGAAACTGATACATCCTGACACGACTTCAACAGTGAACTTGCCTGACACAACTTCAGTGCTGAACTTTGATTTCTATTCTAGCGGCTTTTCTGTAATTGACATTTTGTCTCCTGTTCCGCTTATTTTTTATAGTTGACAACCATGCGTTCCCCATCCAGTGCATTTTCACCTTACCAACACATTATCGTTCATTTTCACCACCGATTGTGTAAGAGTTGATGATGTGCTGTTCTTTTTTCTATAGCTTCCGTTTTTCTTTTAGGTTTGGTTTTTGTTTGCAATCGTGTGAATGTCATCGTTCCAAAATGTATTTGATTAATAGTAAATACAATTGTGAATACGTCATCTTGGTGCATTTCCTTTCTTGTGTGATGTAACCAAAGTTTAATGGTCATGTACATGTCAATTTTTGTATCCGTTTTTAGCTCACCTGACCTGAAAGGTCAGTGTGAGCTATTGCCATCACTTGGCATCCGTGGTCCGTCCGTCGTCCGTTAACTTTTCACATTTTCATCTTCTCCTCTGAATGCTCACTGTGTTCCAATCCGATAAAAAGCATGGCCACTAGCACGGAACATAGCTTAACATCGTATCCTATGGGAAAAATCACATTTTCATCTTCTCCTCTGAAACCACTGAAGCGAATTCAACCAAACTTTACAGGAATGACAAACTTAAGGTCCTTTACAAAGATTGCTCATTTCGTCCCAATCCGATGAAAAAACATGGCCGCCAGAACGGAACTTAAGTTAAACATTGGACCCTATGGGAAAATCACTTTTTCATCTTCTCCTCTGAAAACAATGAAGCAAATTCTACCAAACTTTACAGGAATGATGTATGGAAAGATCTTAACAAAGATTGCTTATTTCGTTACAGTCCGATAGAAAACATGGCCGCCAGCACGGAATAAAGTTTAACATTGGACTCTACGGGATATCTATCCAATTTTTATCCACTTAAACAAACTCAACCAAACTTTATAGGAATGATGAAGATACTTTACAAAAATTGTACATTTCATTTCGATCTGACAAAAAACATGGTCTACACTGCAGAACAAAGTTTAACATTGGAGCCCGGTATGAAAAAGCCATCCTTTTCATCATCTTCTCTGAAACCATTCAAGCAAATTTAAATAAATGTATAGAAAGTCCTTTGCAAAAATTATTCATATTCAATAGGATCAGACAAAAACACGGGTGCTAATGGAGAACATAGCTAAATATTAGACCCCATTGGTAAAAAACATATTTTTGGTCATGCATGGCCTAGAAGCATTTTGTCAGGTGAGCGATACAGGCTAAGTCTCTGAGCCTCTAGTTTGTCTTTGATATCTTTAACCTATGTTAGTTAGGAAAGGTTTAAGTAGGTTCAATAATGTGCAACATTTTTAAATGGACAAACAGGGATCCACCTGCTTGCGCTTCTTTTTTTCTTTCTTCTCTTATCGTACCTGAAAACGGAAAATATATGAACGTGCCTCAAATCCATTACATCTGTAACAATATTATCTAATTATAAGCTTTAGTAGTTACCCTTTATATAGCAAATGGTACAGTTACATATTTTCTTCATTAATGATATGAATTCGGGTTATTTTTTACATGTATGTTAGCTTTATAACCGTGTTCAAATCGTGCCCAGAACAATGAACTATTGTAAAGGTGCAAACGAGATATATATATACCAGATGTTTGTCTATTTAGACATAGCTTTCATTTTCGTAAGGTAGTTCTGAAAACTTCCTCCGTCATTCAACGCTTCAAATCATATGATGTAATCCGAAACTAATTATCACAGATACATGAAACAAGCTTAAAACGCGTCTTTCAGCGGTATTTTAATGGACCTAAACGAATAAACGACATAAAGAGAACTTCTACACACTAAATCTTCAAAAACAAGTTCAAACAGCAATGTGTTCAAATTTCTGTTTAATGCTTCAAGCTCGGCTTCAAGGGATATATTGCTACTGTGCAAACAAAGAACAAAACGAAAAGATGACTACAACCTAAAAATTAGAATTATCAATATCAAACGATGAGAAACAACACAAACAAATGTGCTAAAATAAGTTTTTTTTTACTTTTTTTTACGGTTCACATATACTTTTCGTTATGTAAAAAATTCTCGATCAAGCGAATATCTTGTTACCACTAAATAAACAGAAAAAAAGAGAAAATTTTACAATAGATTAAAAAATGTTTGTAATGAATTCCGCTCAACCGGTGCTAGGGGGCCATCTGTAACTTAGATTTGAGCAAAGCTGATGGTAAAAGGCCTTATGGTGACTTCAATATGAAGAACAACAATAAAAGCGTTATTCCATTTCTTTGTTTACCATTTATTTGTAGAGACACTATCTCATGTGCATTTACTCCATACCCCTTCATTGAATTTGCTTATTGTAACATTATAGTTTTCTCAAAACGTTCGAAGGTTTCATTGCCTTTTGCTTAATTGTTCATGGACTATACGTTGTTTTCAAAATTTTATGTTTTGGACATACTTAAGAGAAACCAAATGATCAGTTATTTGACAGCTTGATAAATAGGAGTCGGGTGGTGTGTATTACATAACAAAGATTTAGCGGAAGAATGGTTCATCAGCAAACTACAATCTCATTTCAAATTATCAACCGTTGCCCGTTAAAGACACATTGTATTTCCGTTGAATGGTCCGTAAGTGACTAGTGAGTTACGGTGCTAGATTCATCCTGCCGATTACATCATCCGTTTCAAGTGTATACCTTTAAATGTTTTATCGTCTAGATACAACCGAACTATTGCTGAGTCTACAGTTTAGAGAATAAAGCATTCATCAGACTCGGATTTAGGGATGTGGCGTGATGGGAAGGTACCCCCAATCATCGGAAAAAATAAAATAAGGGTATAAATGGGGTTTTGCCCAATATTTGTCTAAAAATCACAAATCGCTTCGATCTGTGATTTTTTCATATTGCGCCCCTAACTTTAAGTCCTGGACCCGACCCTGTCAATTAACCAGCGTTTTGCAAAGAGCCATTTACAAACGACGAACTTTGGTGTACAAATCAAAGCATTGTGGTATAGTTTGATTCTCTACAATGACAGGATATTGAGTAAATCACATGATACAAAGTCTCTACAAATTAATGGTCAAACCAAGCAATAGAACAACGCGGTTATTGTTGTTCTTCATCTTGAGGTCATAATGAAGCCTTCAACAATGTAAATTGTTCATACCCATAGAAGTTCAAGACGGCCCCTACCACTGGTTTGAGCGGAATTCTTTGCTTAATATCGAACAACGCTAAATCCATGTTGTTATTTCATCATGAATGTGGGATCGTCAACAAACATAAAATTAAAACTGGCTAAGTATTTTTACAACCACTGTCATCCGACTCATAAAAATAAACAACCACAGGGCACTAATTGGGTCAATTGCGAGAAAACTTGGCATAATAAAATAGTGAGCAGTATAAACAGAATAGTCAGTATAACCATGCATGATGCCTGAAACATGTACAAGTACGTTCTCATTTTAATGAACGTGAAAGGCTGGCTACAATGGGAAGGATAAGGATAAGAAATATCAAGTTTCTATAGAACAATCAAAATAAACACAAAACATTTTACATCGGTTTGTCTTCGTGCATGAGTTTGAGTTTTGAAAGACCTTCATTAGTTATTGAAAAAAGAACCACACAATGCATTGAAAGTGATGACTTTCATGAAAAATGTACTCTTTATGTTATCATCAACAATTTTACAATACCATAAAATTGGTACATGTTTCATAATTTTTTTTAATTTGGTTTATGATTGATTAGTCAGAGGTTAACGTCCAGTGAGCAATTTTTTATCTATATCATGACGAGAACAAGTTATTCAATTAAAAAAGTTATTCAATTAAAAAATAAGTAAATGAAGAAACAAATGAAGGTGGAGGGAAAAACCGGGCAAAGAGTTTTGATTGCCCTCCGAAAGGGGAGAAATGGGTAGGGGCAGGAGTTTGAGCCTTCTATGTGACTCCCAGTGATTAGTTTAATTTGAAAAGTGCGTTTTTTATTCAAAAAGGATAATTATTAAATAACTTTTAAGAAAGATTTGTGGTGCATGAAGCAAATTCTGAAAAAGTATAAAACATTTCATATATTGTATCTATTCTCTGAATGTACTAGTATCGCCCGGTAGTATCGATGAAAGTTTCACTTACCACTTTTTCCAACACCCTCTTGTCCTAAAACTGCAATTTTTGTATCACCAAAGGACGACTTCTTCCTCTTCAGATAAGGTTTGAGAGATGAGCCGCCTCCTGCCGAGGGATCATTTAGTCCCCCGCCTGCATTCATTACGAATTCATGGAATCCTGTTAAATAATATTCCCCTAGTATCACAAACGTTGAGAACACGTATTGAACATATTGGATATACCTCTTTTGCAAATTATCTCATTTATTTATAGTTGTAGAGATGGAAATCTGTGTAGTTCATGTAGTTGGTTATCTATCTGGTATCGAATTAATTAATTCCTCAAGTACTCAGTTACTGCTTATATACTTATTTTCGATATCCGTTTGGATGCTCTGAAAGCTCTGAATCCTTTTACTTTCAATATTAATTTATCCTATAATGACTATTCCTATCAATATTTCTCAGCAGGTATATATATATAGTAGCTATGCATGTTGTCGATTATATATAAATATTTTCTGATAATTGATCTACATACATTTGCAAACTTCGAATGTGATAGTTTACATATTTTTAGAACATTTTAAAATGTTTGGTTTTTTTTATTTGTTTTTGTTTTCAATGTTAATTTAGTAATTGTAGAAATAAGTATTCTGTGACTAATTGTAAAAATAAGTATTCTGTGACACGACCATTTATTTCTTTATACTTGAGGTGTTTGACAAAAGATTGGATTAAACTTGTTTGTTACACTCTACTATTATTCTTAAGTATTGTAATTCACTCCGATTTTTTTCTTTGTACTCTCGTCCCAAACTGTACTGTAGTAATCAAAAATATGGTTAAGTATATGAATTATAGAATAATTGTTTTACATGCACTGAAGATGTTTTTTTATCTTATTCAAAAGTGCTATTTTGGAAGAAATAATTGTACATACTTTATTAACATGATACTCACATTTTAAGGTTTCATCGATTTCAATGCCAAAATGTTTATTAAATTTGATGATTTCGATTTTGTTTCCTTCAATTTTCGGACATCTCTTTAACCGGTGCGATCCGGCTGCAAACATGAACATGCAGACACGCCGTTATTCCAGTTTTCAAAATTCCTGTACTGTTGCGATCCGCCTGCATACATCCACAAGAATACAGTCATTCCAACTCTTCTAGTACTGATGCGATCCGCCTTCAGACAATGACAGTCATACAGTCATTCTAACTCTTTTAATATCTGTGTGATTTGCCTTTCGACATGAACAGACATACAGTCATTCCAATTCTTTTTACTGGTGTGATCAATTTTCAGGCATGGAAATACATGCATTCATTCCAATCCTTCTGGTACCGGTGCAAACCTCCTTCGGAAATGAAAATACATACAGTCATTCTTATTCTTATGGTACTGGTGTGATCCACCTTCGGACATGGAAATACATACAGTAATTCCAATTCTTCTAGTACTGGTTTGATCTTTCTTCAGACATGTAAATACATACAGTCATTCGAATTCTTCTAGTACCTGTGTGATCCATCTCAAACATGTATATACAAATAGTCATTCTAAACCTTTAAACGTGGAAAAAAATGCAGTCGTTCCAATTCTTCTAGCATTGGTGTGATCCACATTCAGACAATGAAATAATTCTTCTGGTATTGTTGTGATCCGCCTTCAGACGTGGATATACACACAGTCATTCTAGTTCTCCTGTTACTGGGACAAACCGCCTAATGACATAGGTATAAATTCATTCTACTTCTTCTGGTACCTGTGATCCACCTTCAGACACGGAAAAACATACAGCCATTCCAATTCTTCTGGTAACTGTGTGATCCACCTTCGAACATGGAAATACATACAGTCATTCCAATTCTTCTAGTACTGGTGTGATCTTTCTTCAGACATGGAAATGCATACAGTCATTCCTATTCCTCCAGTACCTGTGTGATCCACCTTCAGACACGGAAAAACATAAAGCCATTCCAATTCTTCTCACACTGGTGTGATCCACCTTTAAACGTGGAAAAACATGCAGTCGTTCCAATTCTTCTAGCATTGGTGTGGTCCACATTCAGACAATGAAATAGTTCTTCTGGTATTGTTGTGATCCACCTTCAGACATGGAAATACAATCATTTCATTTCTTCTGGTACTGGAACAAACCGTTTAAAACATAGGTATAAATTCATTTTACTTCTTCTGGTACATGTGTGATCCACCTTCAGACACGGAAAAACATAAAGCCATTCCAATTCTTCTTGCAGTGGTGTGATCTCCCTTACAACGTGGATTCCAGTTCTTCTAGCATTGGCGTTATCCACCTTCAGACATGGCAATACAAACAGTCATTCTAATTCTTCTGGTATTGAGGCAAATCGCCTAACGATATGAACATGTATCTGTACTTCTGGTACTGGTGTGATTCACCTTCAGACATGAAATACATACATTCTAACGCTTCATGGTAATGGTACATGCCACCTAAATACATAGGTATACATTCAATCTACTTCTTCTAATACTGGTGTGAACACACTACAGACATGGAAATACATACAGTCATTCTAATTCTTCTTTTCGCCCGGCAAACCGCTTAATGACATGGACAGGTATACAGTCGTTCTACTTCTTGTACTGGTGTGTTCCACCATCAGACATGGAAATATATAGTCATTCTAACTCTCCTGGTACTCGGACAAACCCCCTTAATACATACTAAGCATTCATTCTAATTCTTCTAGGACTGGTTGAACCACCTTCAGACCTGGAAATACATACAGTCATTCTTACTCTTCTGGTACCGGGACAAACCGCCATAATGACATGGACAGGTATACAGTCATTCTACTTCTGCTGGTACAGGTGTGATCCACCTTCAGACATGGAAATACACACAGTTATTCTTATTTTATGGTACCGGTGTGATCCACCTTCAGACTAGAAATACATACAGGCTTTCTAACTCTTGTGCTACCGAGGCAAACCGCCTAATCAGATGGACAGGTATACAGTCATTCCAACTCCCCTGGTACTGGTATGATCTACCTTCAGACATACCTTTGGATATCTATGCACATTCAGAACGCTGGCGTTGCTGCGCCACTGAATTCTGCTGTATTTCATCATCACCATTATTTGTGTCTACTCCGGTTCTAAACATGTAGTCAGTTTCAAAGTTATATTAAAACGATTGGTTCTCCCAAAATCTATCAAATTTGTTCTTAAATGAGTTTAACTTAGTTGCCGAGACCACAATTTAGACGGTAGATCGTCCAGATATCAACGATTCTGTTAGTAAAGAAATATTTTTTAATATCCAGACGACTACGATACTTTGTCATTTTTCTCGAGTGCCCCCTTGTATTTGTACTAGAACTTAAGACCAACGTGCCATCTGTAACTACCGTGCCAAAGATTCTAACTACTTTCCTAAAACTTCAACCTTCGTAGGCGACGGAAGCGGAGTGTTGGAAGCTTCATTGATTTCAAACGTTCTTCATATGATAAGTTGTTCATCGAAGGTAGCATCTTGGTAGCTCTTTTCTGTACATTTTCTATACTTGTTATTTCTCCTTTCTTAAATGAGGTCCATACACTATTTGTGTACTCTAAATGTGGTCTGAAGAGTGCTTTAAAAGGTTAACTAAGTATTTATTGTCTAGATAATTGAAAGTACGACGTATAAAACCTACCATCTGATTTGCTTTGTTGACTTGATTCTGGATATGTTGACTGAAAGTTAAGTTTCTGTAAATTACCACTACAATGTCTTTTTCTGAATCTGCTGTCTCTAGGGTGATTCAACTGCTTTCATAAGTGTTCATTTCATATTCTACTTTTTCGACCTTGCAATTATTCCTGATATTGGCAAAACTTTATATTTGTTTGGATGAAACTTAAATAACCAAACGTCACTCCAATGGAATAAGCTATCTAAATTTTCTGTATTAGCAATTTATCAAACTGTTCAGCAATTTCTTGATATAACATGGTGTCGTCTGCAAGCATATACACTTCTGACAATACATTATCTGGCAAGTCATTGAAAAATATTACAAACAGAATAGTCCCTAAGACATATCCTTGTGGTGCTGTATTCCACTTGCTACCTTTCTACACGCTGATTTCGAACCATTAACTTGTACACATTGGAATTTATTAATAAGAAATTTCTATCCATTTCAAGGTTAATTCATTTATCCTATAATTTTTTATCTTTACTAGAGAATGTGTCTATAAGACATGTATGCCCCGCCGACAAATTTTTCATAAGAGATAGCCCAAGTCAATCGGGTATAAAAATTTAACAAAGTCATTCAAGCAGAAAAAATACCAAAAATCACTTAAGCGAAAAAAAGTAGGCCAAATTGGCCTTGATTTGGATAGTACTCATCAAGTTGATTTATTTTGATGCAACAACATTGGGATAGCATGTTAAGTCGATGAGAAACGGACTTAAATGCAAAATTTAACAAAAGTCACTCAAGCATAAAATATAGGTCAAAGCAATCTAATTATCAATGATTTGGGTAGTACTCATCAAGGCCATCAATTTAATAAAACATCATTCTGGTATAATGTGTAGTTGTTGAGAAATGGACTTTAACACAAAATTTAACCAAAGTCACTCAAGCGTAAAATATAGGTCAAAGCCACCTAACTGTCAATGATTTGGGTAGTACTCATCAAGGCAATTAATTTGATGAAACATCATATTTTTATAATGCGTAGTTGTTGAGAAATGGACCTTGACGCAAAATTTAACCAAAGTCACTCAAGCGTAAAATATAGGTCAAAGCCACCTAACTGTCAATGTTTTGGGTAGTACTCATCATGGCAATTAATTTGATAAAACATCATATTGTTATAACATGTAGTTGTTGAGAAATGGACTTTAACGCAAAATTTAACCAAAGTCACTCAAGCGTAAAATATAGGTCAAAGCCACGCAACTGTCAATGTTTTGGGTAGTACTCATCAAGGCAATTAATTTGATGAAACATCATTATGTTATAATGTGTAGTTGTTGAGAAATGGACTTTAACGCAAAATTTAACCAAAGTCATTCAAGCGTAAAATATATAGGTCAAAGCCACCTAACTGTCAATGTTTTGGGTAGTACTCATCAAGGCAATTAATTTGATGAAACATCATATTGTTATAATGCGTAGTTGTTGAGAAATGGACTTTAACGCAAAATTTAACCAAAGTCATTCAAGCATAAAATATAGGTCAAAGCCACCTAACTGTCAATGTTTTGGGTAGTTCTCATTAAGGCAAACAATTTAATGAAACATCATATTGTTATAATGCGTAGTTGTTGAGAAATGGACTTTAACGCAAAATTAAACCAAAGTCACTCAAGCGTAAAATGTAGGTCATGGATCCCTAATTGTTGGTGAATCTGTAAGTACTAATCAAGGTGAATGTACTGATGTAATATTATCAAAATACCACAAGAGGTTGCCAATATATGGACCTAAACGCAAAACTTAACATCGGGATGTACGGACGTACGGATAAGGGTAAATCTATATGCCCCTTCCACTTCGTGGCGGGGCATAAAAAATCTGTGTGATATTTTTATTACGCTCAAATTACCTTAATTATTAGTCCTACAGTCTCTGTATGTAAAGGACATGTATGGCATGCATACTGGACTAACATTACATTGGAATAAATGTATTTCTCATGAACTTTTCATGAATTTTTTTTCTTTTTTTGTTCATGAAACTCATGAAAGAGTGCATTCTTTAGGTATGTTAATTGATCTACATTAATTGGGATTTCAAAGTTTCATTAAAAGTATGCAATAGAATTGCAAGTTTAGTCTATGATGGTATCGGGGTTAAGGATTTGGACCTGTATCCAATCCCCC
>MJUU01052323.1:54282-65132 GCA_002080025.1 Modiolus philippinarum
CCCCCCCTGAAAATCAAATGGTCCATGCCTAAAGCATGATGTTGTCCAATGTTAGTCCAACACAGTTGTCCTTCGTAACGTCCAACATAAATTTAATTTTAGAGATATTCCCGTTAATTTTTACAATTTTTTGTAAGAAATAAGCACTTTGCAATATTTGTACCGGTAGTAGTATATCAAACTCCTAAACTCAAATTAAGATAATAGCCTCTATTAATGTCTTCTTTTTGTCCAACATTGTCCTTTGTTCATCCAAAAATTACCTATGTTGGACATATCATGGACAAAAATGTCCCCGGTACTGACGTAACATTGGACAAATATGTTGGACGTAACATGCCTGTCTATGTTGGACAGACACAGGGTTTTATGCTATTTTCTTTTTATTACTTTAAACAGCCACTATTTTTTGTGGCAGTTGAACTAGAGTGGCAATCTTGTCATGTATATTCTAGTTCTCAACAGAAAAATTGTTTCATCTTTTCAAAAATTGAAAAAAAATCATTGCAATATTCGGACGTAAAAGAAGAACAGATATTTCCTAAATAAATTTCAAATTAAATTGTTTCAAAGAAGATAGCCAGTTTGAGTTCATTTATTATCAATCATGGCTAATTACGGCCTAAACTCTTCTTCAAACAGTCTTGCTATTCCACTGTGGTAACTATGTCATCACCATGAAACTTACATTTCACATAAATTCAGGACAGACAAAGTTACGTCCAACATGGCCAATTTATCCTTTTAATGTTCTACTTTCTACTCATTTTAAAGCTAAAACCATTCTATAAGTATCATTTTAACTCTTAAAATTACCAACATTAGTGTTATCTTCAAAGAATTGACACTGGCAAAATTATAAGTTTGGTACTTTTTGGCTGTCCCGTTTTGAACATAAAAAAAAACACCTAATTTTACTATTTAAATTCCTATAACTTTTTAAGTATTTCACTGTACATTATCAAATTGTGTACGCTATCTCTCTATCATATACTGAATCCAATGGTAACATGATTTGGAGACATAGGACATTGAGGTAAGGCATGAAAAAATTAGAATTTTTGTGGCACATACAAAAGCGGCACCTTACCAAATACTTAGCCAGAAAGGCGAACGTGATTGTGGGCAAACGGATCCGGATTCATTATCACCCAAGACGGGGAATTTTATTGGCAACATAATGTGGTAGGACACCCACCAAAGTGAATAATCGAATCGAATGTTATACAAAGGACATTTTGAGACATAGAAAGGTAAAAACAATAAAAGAAGATATTATAATTTTTTATAATATAATTACGACCTTTTTCATGACCTTCAACATATAGTGAACATAAACATGATAAAATACCATCAACTTTTATCGATAAATGGACGTGTGCGAATGGACATGATGGACCCTGGACAACTGGGAAAGTGGGGGAACAGACTCGGATTCATTTTCACCAAAGACGGGAAATTTTATTGGCCCGCTTTAAGAACCAATTTTCTTTTTTCCCGAAATACACTATGCTAGGAAAATTTGTTGAGCACCATTTCCTATTGAACAGAGTGAGGGCTAGACTACTTTTTTCAACCAAGGTGCTAAAGTGGTCAGGCCCTTTGAAAATCAAATGGTTCGTAAATCATGTGCAACACTTGCAATTGAGAGTATTGAATCAAATGGTATAATTGTGCAACACTTGCAATTGAGAGTATTGAATCCAATGGTATAATTGTGCAACACTGTCGTCACTGGAGAGTATTTGAATCCAATGGTATAATTATTATGCTGGAAATAATCACCAGAAAATTTTAAGAATAATACAAACAAAAATATATTTAGACAATTGACAAATCATGCAAATAGCGAATAGACTTGAATCAGGCTTTTGAATTATTGAAGCCACAGGGGCTGGTAACAACTACAATATTGATATATATATATACTGGGTTCCATATAAGAAGGAGAAGCTTAAGGGGAACAACAGAAGTCCAAATTACATATTTTCTTTATATGTATACGTATATATGGGACTCGGTCTACATAAAGGGTGGCAAGACCATTTTAGTGACACCGGATTAGGCCATTTTTAACTTCGGGAAATCGAGATGGCCCCTTTATAAGACCGGGAATTAGGGATACAAATAACATTGGGACACAGGAGGGGCGTTTTTAGACACGGGAAATTGGGATTTGATGGTGAAATTTAAAGGGATTAGCTAAAATTGGTTTCTTAAATACAATCTTTCGAGATCGGGACTTTTTCGCATAAAATGTCTGAATACAGGGTGGCGAGACCATTTTAGTGATGCCGGGTTAGGCCATTTTTAACTTCGGGAAATTGAGATGGCCCCTTTATAACACCGGGAATTAGGGATACAAATGACATCGGGACACAGGACGGCACGTCTTTTTACTCAAATATACTCAAATAAACGAAAATAAACGAAAATAAACATAAATATGGTTTGAATAATACAAAATAATAATAATTAGAAAGAAAAAATATAATTAAGTCTCATTTCATTAACTTTTTTATCCGAAAATGCGACAAATTTCTCTTATTAGTAAACACAGTGTAGTCGGGTTGCCAAATGTTTCCATGGGGTCAAACGGACTACACAAATGTTATTTTAGCTGTACGCTAACATTGTTATTTTTACTACTGTAAATAAGTAGCTAAATGTTCAATATTTTTACACAAAAATGATAAATTGATAAATTCAAAAGCAGAGTGAAGTTAGGGTACTGCTGCTCAGGGCAAATACCAGTCATTTTCAGATCATTTTACAAACATGGTCGCATTCTTTTTAAAAAAAATCTGACCACTAAATGCAAAAAATGGACTAATTAAAAGAATAATATTTTGTTTTATTTGCATTATTTAATATTGGTACGAAAAGGATCTATTTTGGTATCATCTCATTAGTTACCGTATAAAAGATACATACACATCAACTGATGGGTTATTTGAATAATTTCAAAACTGTAATAAAATTACCACACAATAACATTAAAATATGTATTTTTATTGCTCTTAATTTATAAATACGTTTATTTTGTACTTATTTTACTTCTTTTTGTGTATAAAAAAGGTTATTTGGGTTTATTTGAGTTTATTTGAGTTTGTTTTAGTTTATTTGAGTAAAAAGACGTGCCCGACACAGGAGGGGTGTTCCCTATATACTGGGTCCCATATCAGAAGGAGGAGAACAACGAAAGTCAAAAATACATGTTTTCCTTATTCATATATATGGGACTCGGTCTATCAGATTCGTATGTTTTAATTTAATACCGACCCCTGAGATTGAAGCTACACTTGGATTCCTCAGTTCTCGGAACCGTTCAAGCGCAAGGGCGGTAAGTGCCACAGCCTAGGCAAACTATACCTGATTTCTAACGTACATTTTCTTTAAACGCCTTGGGATGTAGGTCAAGCAGAGATGTTATGAAATGCTACCACGTGACATAAAGGGTGGAATTGGACAAAATGGAAATGATGTTTGTCGACATTTTCTTTAAATATAAATTGTACTAATCGATAAAAATGCTAAATGGAAGCACGATAATTTGAAGAAAACTGCACATTAATTAAGAAAAATATTTTTTCCAGGAAGACATGTCGATCTCTATGAACGACGAAATATGTACATAGGGTCTCTGTGTTAAATTTTGAGGTCCACGACGGGGATATTTTGCAACGCTAACAAAGAAAATTATTATATAAGAGATAAATATATAGAAGTCTTTTATGAGGCACTTTACTGAACGCATTTTTGAAGTCCATGTATACGGCGTGAATAGTATCACCTTCATCCAGTATTTTAGTCCATTCATCTAGAACTTTTGGAAATTGCAGAGTTGTGGAACGCCCTCCGATGAATCTAACTCGTCGTTTGCTAAACAAATCAAATTTATCCATATGATCAACAATTTTTTACGTATTAGTTTTTCCATACATAAGACACTAGTCAGGCTGGCAGAATAGTAAATCGAAGCTGCTGTTATTACTGCTATCTTCCATCAGTCAGGCAATATGCTAGTGCTGAAAGAACTGTTAAATATAATACAAAGCGATTTACCTATTACATTTGCTCAAATAAAAGTTTGAATGCACATTGTCGGGTCCATATAAATGAGTAGTTACTAAATTCAGTAATAATTTTTTAACTTCCTCGGGTTTAAATAGTTCATCACTTGAAACATCCTCAATTTTAATTTCATTCATACTAGGCATGATATTGTCATTCTCAATAGTGAAAACGCTACTAAAAATTCTGCTAATACCTCAGCTTTGTCATAATCACTATTTTCGTAACTCAGAGTTTCGTAACTATGTTAACTTTAGTATGGAGTTCTGAGATTCCTGAATTCGATTTTCTTTTTGAATTCACATATATTTCCAAATATTTTTACTATTTGATTCTGCTGTATCTGTAATTTCCCTGTCTTTATCTCTTCTAGTCTTTTTAGTTTTTTTCTTTACTTTATTCCGTGCCTCAAAGTATTATCTCTTTGCTTCTTTTTCTGTGTATTTTTCCCATAGTCTATGTTTACGACGTATGCAAGTCAGTACTTCTTTATTTACACTTTCATTTCCTTTTGTATTTCTAGTTCTACTCTTTGGAAAATGCTTATTTACAGATGCATTAAATGTATCAAAAGCATTTCAGTAGTATTCTATTGCGTAATTCATATTTGCAGTCTTTATGGAGATACATGCAGTCATTCTAATTCTTCTGGTACCTGTGTGATCCACCTACAGACATGGGAAAAACATACAGCCATTCTACTTGTTCTGGTTCCTGTGTGATGCACCTACAGACATGGAAATACATACAGTCATTCTAATTCTTCTGGTACCTGTGTGATCCATCTGCAGACATGGAAATACATAGTCATTCTAACTCTTCTACCGTACCGAGGCAAACCGCTAAATGACATGGGCAGGTATACAATCATTTCATCTCTGATACATCTCAGATATGAAAATACATACATTCATTCCAATCCTTCTAGTACTGGTGCGATCTGCCTTCAGAAATGAACAGGTATACAGTCATTCTAACTTTTCTGACACTTGTGCAAACCAATTTCAGTCATGGAAATACATACGATCATTGTGACTCTTCTGGCACAGAAGCGATCAACCTTTAGATCAACCTTCAGTTATTCCCACTGTTCTGGTGGAATTGATAAAATAAATGGGGAAAAAATGCAACTGGTAGGTAAGATGAAAATAAACAGCAAATACGAGGCAAATAAAATGGTATTAGACCATCTAGGTAGGACACTACCAAAACAAATATACAACAGTGTACAACTAAAGTATCAAATAAATTAATGTAAAAGGCACTAAACGTTTCAAGCTAGCCAGGCAAATGGCAATAAAAAGACATGGAGATAAAAAAATGAATTATGGTCGTCAAAAGTTAATTATTACGGAAGCGTATTGATGCCACATGAAGAAAGAATTATCTCATAATAATGAGATAATATATCATAATTTATTAGATAACTATCTCATAATTTATGAAATAACTCACAGTGTGACGGGTGCTGTTAACAGAGCAGGACATGCTTACCCTTCCGGAGCACCTGATGTCACTCTCAGTTTCACTGGAGTTCACACTGTGAGTACCTTTGTTCTGAATGTTGTGGTTTCTGGTTCTGTGCTTTGTGTCTGTCTGGCGTCATTGTTTTTGTGTCTAACATCATTGTTTTCTGTTTTCTCGTTTTTGCCCTGTCTTTGGACTTCGATTTTTGTGAATTTCACCCCTTTGTTCCTTCGGTATTCTACTGCCGTTGTTTTATGAAATAACTATCTCATAATTATGAGTACATCGGCAAACGATTACCGAAGCAAGAAAAGGGGAAATTCTCAAATCATAAATCCAATATTACGGCAATTCACAGCAACACGAATTGAGACAGTATGACAAAAACAAAACAAATAAACAAAAATGAACAAGAACGCCACAAAACTAAAGCACTAGCATTGTGAACCCCTATAAAAACTGAGGTATCGTCAAATGCTTCGGAAGGGTAAGCATGATCTGCTCCATGCATGGCACCCTTCACACAGCCAGCTAGAATATAGTATTGCAAAATCTGTTTGATGACTGAGATAACTATCTCATAATTATTAGATAACATCTCATAATAATGCGATATCATCTCATAATCATGAGATAATGAGTCAAAATTCATCTGTAAAATCTCGTTACTGATCAATTTTATAGAAAATTATAATCGAGTTGCAAATCAACCGTACTGAAGAAAATGTTGAGGCGTGACGAGATAATACGAAGTAACAAATTAAGAAAGATTTTTACAAATAAAATAGTTTTAACATTCAAGCCCATAGGGCGATTGGTGCCCAAAAAATCTCGGAACTTTTCCGCTGTCGGTGTAAGTGAGAATGGTCACCTGCACATCCAGTTTCCTAACTGCAGTGTGTGTCGAAAATGAATGCCGACTGGGCAGTCATTTTGCTTAGATGCGGAGCGAAGGTGATCATTATAAGTGGTCACCATCATATTTCCAAGACGTAACCCATCGAACAATATTTGAACCGAGTATAAACAGTATTTATTAAGAAAAAAACATCTGTTATATTGAACTTGATGGCATACACGAGATTTTCCGTAATCATCTTTCCCTATGGCTATCTAAATATGCAGAGTCTTTCTGCAATAGCCGTTATCAAGTAACTGACCTGGAGTTATCAAGGAATTCTCTTTATGAAAACAATAACTTTTTATCCTTTTTTTAAATACATCTGATTAAATGAAGCATTTATTATATGTTTTTCTTTTTGGGAATTTCTATTCAAAATACCCAACCGAATACAAAAATATAGAGAATCTTAACAAAATCTATTTCAATGATATGTCATGCACTGCCATCACATTTTTATCATTATGACATCATGAAATCGTAAAAGGGGAAGATAATTAGTCACTACAAACCTTTGCTTCAATAAAAACATTTTTTTTCGAGTCGACAAAGTAGTTCAATTAAAAAGCAACGGACTTGGGAAGTTCCGAAGCAAGATCATCCAATACACGGCAACGTTGTGAATGCTAAGTCAGAACTAGAGGAACCGATTTTTAGATTGTTAAGTGTCGTGTCTTGTCTTTTTGAGGCAAAATTAAAAACTTAGTAAGGGTATCATCCTCTGTAGAAGAAAAACTCATTGGTACTATTTTTTGGTAGTCAGTGAGAAACGAACCGTCAGTCGAAAATGAATAATCCAAAGATAATGATAACATCGAAAACACCAAGAAACAATGACACCACATAAAACCAAAGAAAATAAATATAGACATACATACAGACGAACAACATTGACCCTACTTAAAACATTGGTGACACCTGTCGCACCGGTAAGTATCGCCTGGTTCTTATAAGAATCCCGCCTTATTGAACATGTCAATTCCTGAAGTAAAGTCAAATTAAGCAAGGGAGAAAACAATCAAAACGTGTAAAAGGGAACGACCTGTTGTCAGCTGCGAGACAGATACACAATATGTGTCAACAAGATGGTAAAACTTCTGCAGTGATGACTTCGTATAGACATTAAGCTCTTGAGTAGGGAGATATAAACACCGTATACTGACGCTGTTGAAATGTAGCTACAACGAAAAAGGAAGTTTATATTTGAGAAAGTTAATTCATTCCGTTTGTCATACTTTAGTTTGTAGTATACCCCCCTTGAGATTGAACATGAGCCGCTGTGGACGTGTCTGTAGTAATCTCAATCAGTCTCGATTTTTCCCCTTAATATAGATAAGATAAGAAAATCACCAAAGCAAAAGATTGCTTAGTGAAAAAACAAAATATCATCCATATAACGGAAGCTAAAATTAAGGATTGGGCCAGTTTATTATTTTTACTTTGAAGAAGTCTTTCGATGAAATCAGCCGTATAAGGGTGGATAGGTTAAAAGAGATGCACACTTTGTGTCCATTGGAATTCCGATATATTGTTGATCATAACAAATAATCTCTTCTTCTGTATATTTTTCTCCGATTTGATCACTCATTTCACCGTATGTTTGTTCTCTACCTATATAACAGTGTTCTTATATGTTTATGGTTCAATGTTCACGGTTCTTAATGAAAAAACATCTATGAATTAAATTTTTCATCCGAGATTTTAGTTGTTTATGAGGAAGAGTAGTATAAAGGGTGTAGAATTCAAAAGTTTAAAATGTTGTTACAGTTTGAACTGATCTAGAGTTTAAGATGTCAAGTAGGTCTTTCGAGTTTACGATTTCCACATTTTATTTACACTGCTCCTTCCAGAGCATTTTCACAGTATTTTTAAGGTAATCTTTCAAAAGAGAGGTTAAAAACTTAGAAATAAGTGTTAAGAACATTTCACAGATCCAACGATGTATCATTGTTTGTATGGGTAATGTTTCATTTTGATATCCATTACACAGAGGGAATATCAGTGTCTTCTTGTCTTCTTCCTTGGCCAACGGAAAGCAAAACAGATTAATTGTTCTATCTTCTTCGACAGCGTAGTAGCTGTGAAAATTGGATGGTCTAGGGAAACATCAAACCAGGTTCTTTCTTTAACACTCCATGCAATTACTTTTACTAATAAATATTATGTTATTATCGCCTTATCTGTAGGAACGATGACATATTTGTCATGAATGCAGGACAATTATCTGGCAAAATCAGCAATTTGGAAAACTGATGATGCTTTAGTTCTCATTTGCCTTCCTAGCTGATTTATTCGTTTTAGAATCATAGACCTTACACTTTTAATCAACAAGTCTTCATCCAATTTCTGGCAAAGTCTTCTACAGTTTACAATTTTGCTCCCTGCACAGAGTGACTTGTTTTTACTAATACTCAAGTCTCCTGCTATGACGTTTAATATTTGTACGGGGACTGTATCTATAAGGGTGAATCAGAACATGAACAATCACATGGTTTAGACTTGAAGTCTTGCAATACACGCTTTATTTATTATTTCAGACGCAATCGGTGAGTTAGGTATATGAAATGATTGGAACCTATGTGTCATTTAAGTGTGTGGTATTTTGTATTTTACACTTTTGTGATGCAATAATTTGGCTGAGTTGATGGCATCCAAACTAGTATTAACAAATTTAACGAGTAGAAACGAACGGATTTCTTCTACACTGATATAGTGTGTTCTTTAATTTAGAAAGCGGTAAAGAGTACAGTTTTGTGCGAATGAAATGCAGTCTTAAGCCCCATTTACATGCACAGATTTACACACATATGTATTTTTATATAGGTATGCAAATTTGCACTGTTGTGAAATTTCTGCATGTAATCGCAACTGCATACGTGTGTAAACTTAACAAATGGTGTAAATTTGTATGAGGTCAAGGGCAAATGTAAATGTATATTTGCACATGTGGAAATTAACACAGTATGTATTTTGAGCATGTAAATGCACAATGTGCAAAATACTGTCTCTGTCTATGAAACGGAAGAAAAGATCTTGCAACCTGATTGGAATCATGAAATCAATGCTCAACACACTGAACTATTATTTACTTCTCTGGCGGTTTTGTAGAATTTTGCGTTTTTACTTATTATAGAGGAAGTTGGACTCTTAAAAAATAAAAGGAGATACAACGCATTTTTATGTTTTTATATCATTCTAATAACTTCCAAGACTAATGAAAACTTTAAAATTTTTACATGACCGAAAAGGCTCTTTTCACCTATTGTAATGGGCTTTTTAAATTAAAATACACACCTCAGATTAAATGCATGTAAATGCATAACAAAAATACTTTTACAAACTGGTATAATTTTACACACGTGTAAATTTACATACTGGTGTAAATCTTGTGCATGTAAATGGGTTATGAATATTGGAATCTGGTTCATCACTGCAATGACGACGAAGTTTCAAGAATTAAGACTTCGCAATTGCAAGAAGCAGGATGGCATCTCCACATTTTTCATATTTTGCCATTTATAAACGTTAATCTTGATGATTGTTGTACTTACATTACATTTCAACGTTTGTTGTTATTTACATCAGTTTAAAATGGTCTTTTGTCATTGGATTAGAGATAGTTTGGTGGTATTTATTTTAATCAATCATTATCATTCAATACTGACCGGTTTGCCAGTCATTATCACTCTAAATATGACTGGAAAACCCCAAATAACCGTCTGATAATTACTGGTAAAAATTGTCTCTCGAGTTTAAATAATAGATGTTGAATTGCATTGTAGGGAGAACTTTCATCAGACAAAAACATGAAGATTGGCATGTCGTTTTAATGTTTATAAATGGCAAAATGTGAACAATTGTGGAGATTCCACTCTGCTTCTTGCAATTGCGAATTCTCAGTTCTTGAGATTTCGTCGTCTTTGTAGTGATAAACAAGATTTCAAAAAACAGCGTCGGAGAAGGAGTTTTTTTCTTTCACGAAAATAATTGTTGGCAGAATAGGGAAAATGTTATTGTTCCTAAAATGTAAAAAATGGTCAATGAAAGTGGTCATTTTACCAGTTTCCATCAATTATTATACATATTATCTTACCAGTCATTATCAGACAGTTTGATGAAGACTGGTGGCGATGATATTGGTCGAGCCCATTTTGTGGGTGAGTCTATTATTGGAGACAATATTTGAAGTATCAGAAACAAAATTTCTATTATTCTTTTTATCGGTAACTACCATAACTAAATCGTTTGATTGAACATATGTTTAAAAAATCATTTTTTTCCCCGGATATCGGGATATTGATTATTGATTAATAAAAGGTTTTGTACGATCCTAACGGTTTTCATAGACATTGATGAGCTGATTGACAAAGTAGGCGTGGCCTAACATACTTTTGTCAATATTTTTTTT
>MJUU01052329.1:20490-32221 GCA_002080025.1 Modiolus philippinarum
TATATATATATCTTAATGCAAATAAAGAGGCCCCATGATGTCGATTCGACAAAGACCCCAAAATACGGCATGCGACGCGAACTCCTACATTTTCGGACTTATGGATTTAATTTTGTTGTAGAATTGTTTGTATAGTCTGTAAATGCGCAATAAGTTTTCAGAATTTCGATTCCGGTTCAAACTTTGGTAAATTCCTCTGTGATTCTAATTTTGGTAAATATCAAGGAAGTCTCAGATACCATTTATGTTTTGGAATTTCACCTAGCAACCACACCTTAAGCATTTGTTTTGATAAGGTCAATCATTTTCACCAATTGAATTTCAAAAAATATTTTGATTCCAATTTTGGTAAATTTCCTGAAAGTCTCACAGACCACTTATTTCATCGAATTCTACCTATCAACCATATTTTAAGGTTTTGTTGTTGATAAAGACAATCCAAAGTTCCTATCGTTATTTACGTTTGTATCTTGTCCCTATGCCCAGGGTCTATAACTGTGTCAAACAGGGAGTGTGGCTATCACTGTCGTTTCCGACAGTCATTGTACTCTAGTTTGATTTTGGAATTTCCCCTTTACTCCTTTTTGCTTCGGTATTTGTTTGTCGATGTATTTTTTAATGCATAATAATGAAAAATTATAAACACCAGTCAAGATAAAAATTGCCACTGGTAACAATACAAATTACAGATCTAGACTATAACGATACCAATCAATAATGATACAAATTGACACCAGTAACGTTGTACAAATTAACGATATAAAGTCGTGGACCCTCAGTAACATTACAAATTTTCGACGGTACGGTTACATTTATTGATTGATTAGTTAGAGTTTAACGTCCAATGAGCAATATTTCAGCTATATCAGGACGAGAACAAGTTAATCAATTCAAAAAATTGAAAGTATCAGAAGAAAGAAATAAAGGTGGAAGGGACAACCTGGACAACGACTTTTGACTGCCACTGGAAAATTGGAGAAATGGGTAGGGGCAGGAAATTTAGCCTTCCATACGACACCCAGTGCGTCTGCTCTCTTAAGAGAAATATAGAAGGGGTCTTTATACTGCATGGAGCGTGGCGTTTCTCCACACAGTTTGGCTACAATGGTTCGCGGTCAGGCTTTCCGTATTATGACCTGACTACCCCGCATAGACAGGGCATTCCCCTATCCACCACCTGGGGACGCGCCCGGCAGCTCTGTAGCCGAAGCCCCTGAAAACCGATTCAGGTGCCGGGGGTACGGTTACATATTGACCTTTAAAGATACACTGTCGACAGTCAGGTTACCAATTGACACCAGTAACGATATACATACTGCCGACAGACAAGCTAAAAATTGACAGACTGTCGACGGACAAGTTGCCAATTGATACAGACTGTCGACAGCCAAGTAACCAACTGACAACAGTAACGATACAGACTGTCGACAGCCAAGTTACCAACTGACACTAGTAACGATACAGACTGTCGACAGCCAAGTTACCAACTGACACTAGTAACTCTACAGACTGCCGACGGACAAGTTACCAACTGACAACAGTAACGATACAGACTGTCGACAGCCAAGTTATCGACTGACACTAGTAACGATACATACTGTCGACAGCCAAGTTACCAACTGACACTAGTTACGATACAGACTGTCGACAGCCAAGTTACCAACTGACACCAGTATGATACAGACTGCCGACGGACAAGTTGCCAATTGACACCAGTAACGATACAGACAGTCGACAGCCACGTTACCAACTGACACCAGTAACGATACAGACTGTCGACAGCCAAGTTTTTAATTGACACCAATAACGATACAGACTGCCGACAGACAATTTATTAATTGACACTAGTAACGAAACAGACCGCCGACAGCCAAGTTACCAATTGACACCAATAACGTTACAAATCAACAATACAAAATTGTCCACAGCAGTAACATTACAAATTTTTTTTACAGAACCGTTACAAATTAAATCCAAAAAGAGAGTAAGAAAGCTTGCTTGTCCGGTTTGTGGAGAGCGTGTGTCGACAGTAACGATACAAACTGTCGACAGTAATTAATGTCAAACGGCTGACTCCAATGTGTTTTTGACAAAGGACGCCCGACACGTGTCGCGAGTTACACAAATACTATCTTTTAGTAGTTTAGTGTGACTTTTATCTGTGCTCGACGGTCTTTTTTTAAATATCAGTATGCCTCTCTTATTTGTGCATAAAACCAACAAACCTACTACTACTACTGCTACTAAGACTGTTAGAAAAAAAAGACTTGGAGGTCTGTTCAGAGATCAATTGTAATTTTTTAGAAAATAAATCATTTTGCCTTTCGTTTTCTCTTAATATTCCCCACTTTAAACCCCTATGTCGGAGATGACTGTGTTACAATTTTACTATTTGACAAACTATTTAAAAATCTAGAAAGGATCTTAAGAGTATGTAATTATCGTTGTCAACATCAGGTTAAAATATCCTGAATCAAAGTATTCTTAGTAAGTACAGGTGAAACTAGTAAACACGAGGGGACTTTATAAACTTAAGTGGATAATATAAATCGGATAATGGTTTTTATGAAATAAAAACGATACGCTAGGCTATGGAATAGCCTTGGATAGAAAAATGCGTGTTTGATTGACAAGGGTGTGGTGGCTCATGATGTATTTGTAAATCTCAAATCAATACTTGAAGTAAGCCTTTCTCGGTACTTCTTTGTAATTTCTTCTATTGGTCTGCACATGTGATAAAACAGTCACCGAATCGATCAAACCTCTAATTTTTTGCCAACAGCAACTCAAAGTAGTTTCGTGCTTTTGTTTTTTTTTCTTTGTTTTTGCGTTCTCCTAGGGTAGCTCTTTATTCTTCCGCAAAAAACGCAATTCTATCTCTGTCCACCTTTCGTTCTCCATTGCCTGAGTACCCGGGCCTACGTATCTCCACAAACTACAATCACGCTTTGTTAAACACAATTGAAAAGTCTTTTATAGTATTCGTATATTATTGATTATTGCGCAATACCTCATCTTTATTTATTAACTCCTGGTTTTAAATTTATACATTACTGTTCTTATTCTTTTTATCATATCTATATTTAGCTAGGCTATGGAATAGTATAGCTATATAGATAGTTCTTTAGGGAAAGTGAGGAGTACGCTTGCGCAGAAGACTATTGACCAATAGGAATTTCAGATTCTCGAACATCAAAATGGCGTCAAGTTTCGTTCTGATGATTTAATTTTTCTGTTTCCTTGTGGAAGTTGAAAAGTATTATAAACATTTACTATAGGTGGTACTTGGAACAGGTTTCACGGTAGAGGATGATGGGATTGGTATTGCAATATCGCTTAGCCAGATTTATATAATATAGATATGATAAATTTAAAACCAGAAGTTAATAAATAAAGATGAGGTATTGCGCAATAATCAATAATATACGAATACTATAAAAGACTTATCAATTGTGTTTAACAAAGCGTGATTGTAGTTTGTGGAGATACTTAGGCCCGGGTACTCAGGCAAAGGAGAACAAAAGGTGGAAAGAGATAGAATTGCGTTTTTGCGGAAGAATAAAGAGCTACCCTAGGAGAACGCAAAAACAAAGAAAACAAAAACAAAAGCACGAAACTACTTTGAGTTGCTGTTGGCAAAAAATTAGAGGTTTGATCGAACCAGTGACTGTTTTATCACATGTGCAGACCAATAGAAGAAATTACAAAGAAGTACCGAGAAAGGCTTACTTCAAGTATTGATTTGAGTATACAAATACATCATGAGCCACCACACCCTTGTCAATCAAACACGCATTTTTCTATCCAAGGCTATTCCATAGCCTAGCGTATCGTTTTTATTTTATAAAAACCATTATCCGATTTATATCATCCACTTATGTTTATAAAGTCCCCTCGTGTTTTCTATTTATAAATCTGGCTAAGCGATATTGCAATACCAATCCCATTATCCTCTACCGTGAAACCTGTTCCCAGTACCACCTATAGTAAATGTTTATAATACTTTTCAACTTCTACAAGGAAACAGAAAAATTAAACCCCGCCCCGTTTTATCAGGACGAAACTGGATGCCATTTTGATGTTCGAGAATCTGAAATTCCTATTGGTCAATAGGCTTCTGCGCAAGCGTACTCCTCACTTTCCCTCAAGAACTATCTATATAGCTAGGCTATCTAGCTAGGCTATGGAATAGCCAAGCTATATAGATAGTTATTGGGGGAAAGTGAGGAGTACGCTTGCGTAGTGAGGAGAACGCATGCCCAGAAGACTATTGACCAATAGGAATTTCATATTATCGAAAATCAAAATGGCGTCCAGTTTCGTCCTGATAAAACGGGGCGGGGTTTAATTTTTCTGTTTCCTTGTGGAAGTTGAAACGTATTATAAACATTTACCATAAGTGGTACTGGGAACAGGTTTGTAGGGGATGATGGGATTGGTATTGCAATATTTATAAATATAGATATAATACAAAGAATAAGAACAGTAATGTTTAAATTTAAAATCGCTTAGCCAGATTTATAAATATAGATATGATAAAAAGAATAAGAACGCTAATGTATAAATTTAAAACCAGAAGTTAAAAATAAAGATAAGGTATAGTGCAATAATCAATAATATACAAATACTATAAAAAACACAGCTTTTCAGTGACTGAATCGATTTATATCACCTACTTATGTTTATAAAGTTCCTTCGTGTTTTACATTTGCATCAATAGACTTTATTTCATTATCATGATGATATTATTTATGATTTTTCACTCAGTTTGAAGAAGGCATATGGTATTCAGTTATTGGTGAAATATTACCTTCATTTCTTTTGATTTAGTGACTATATAGGGTATTCTTCACCTCTTTTGTCACATGCACAAACCAATAGAAGAATTTACAAAGAAGTACCTCAAGTATTGATTTGAGTATACAAATACATCATGAGCCACCACACCTTTTTCATTTTCTATCCAAGGCTATTCCATAGCCTAGCGTATCGTTTTTATTTCATAAAAACTATTCTCCGATTTATATCATCTACTTATGTTTAAAAAGTCCCCTCGTGTTTTCTAGTCCATAGCCTAGCTAATAACTGTCGGTCACAAATAGTAGAAATATTTCATTTAAAACGTTTCAATTGTTCGTAAAAATAGTACCTACAATATTTATTGAATGTATAAGAATTTAACACAAAAAAAGTTATATATCTTAAAATAATTTAGCCGGTTATTCTGCATTCAACAACAACTAAAAGAGATGTTCTTACAATCGAAACAAATACATAACAAAGAAACGGAGCCTTGTCACAATGACGTTAATGAACCCTTGCAATGAACTCATGAAATGTTGTCCTACCCTTCGGCGGCAAAACATACTATTTATTCTGAACGAATGTGTGCGGGTGGGACCATAATACCGAAAATCAATCACAACCTTCTTTTGTGTTCTAGAATTTCATATGGATTGGTCCACAAGAACTTCAGTTATCGCACGGAAACGAGGAGACTACAGATGACGTCGTCGCAGCCGCCAGCTAGGATCATACCAATAATCGACCTTTATTTTTTGGGGTCGTATAAAATACAAGCCACAATAATCACGGCAATTACAACCCATTTCAGACTGACCCCCCACAGTAATATATATTGAAATGTAAGGAATATTCCGTATGGGCAATGAAACAGTCTATAACTGAGGAAGGGAGAGCAATGAAACAGTCATTAGAACTGAGGAAGGGAGAGCAATGAAACAGTCATTAGAACTGAGGAAGGGAGAGCAATGAAACAGTCATTAGAACTGAGGAAGGGAGAACAATGATGTCTCTATATCTTAATTTCATGTTGAATTTATCTTTGCTTTAATTCGTATTTCCAAAACCCTAAATGGGTTTCCGTAAAAAACTAAATGAAAAAATTGCATCTTCTTTTGTTGCATTCACACTAAACATTTGTTTTATTAGGTATTCTCTTATGCATGATATAATGTTTTATTATTCAGAAGTTTCACTCCAATATTGCACAATTCCATACCAAATCTATAGAATCTTCAGCTTGATTCCAATATTCCTGTCAAGTTTGGTGAAATTTTCTTAAGTAGTTTAAGATCAGATGAAAAGAACGGGAATTTTTCAAAAGGGCCAATGTTACAGTAATGTTCCCTTCATCTTTCCAGCACAGTTTAATTATATTGTCGTAAAAATGATGAAAATGACGTTTTCCCGTGTGCAGGGTCCGATGTAAAACTATGTTCCGTGCTGGTGGCCATATTTTGTTTCGTCTACTTTAAACATAATGAGCGGTGGAGGAGCTTCTCTACATCACTCCAATGCAGTTCCATTAAATTTGCTTCAATAGTTTCGGAGTAGATGATGAAAATGGTGTTTTCCTACAGGGTCCAATATTAAAGTATATATTTCGAGCTGATGGCCATGTTTTATCGGATCCAAACGAAATGAAAATTGAAAAAACGAACATACAACATTCCTGGAAAGTTTGGTTGAATTTGCTCCATTGGTTTCAGATAAGGTTTTTTTGTCGAAGCAAAACGAAATGAAATGACTTATTCTACAGCATTCAAGTACAGTTTTGTGATATGTGTTAAACAGTTTCAGAGCAGATAATGCAAATTAAATTTTATGTTAAAATATGTTCCGTGCTGGCGGCCATGTTTCTTGTCGGGTCGGAACGAAATTGGCATTCCCGTTAAGGGACCTTCCATACATCATTTCTTTGAAGTTTGATAGAACTTGCCCTTGTAGTTTCAGAGAAGTTGTTGAAAATAGAGTTGATGAAAACGCGAAAAGTAAACGAACGATCGACGGACGCCAAGTGAGAAAAATTAACGGACGTACAATAGACGATGGACGACAAGTGATGACAAAAGCACACAAAGTTATGGTAACGTCATATATAAATTGCAGTATTTATCAACACATCCACACATTAAACGTACATAATCCACTGTGACATAATCGCATAATGGGTCCGGTTATGTAAATGAATGTTACATTTTTGGAGGTAATGAACGGTGTTGCTGTGGGAAAAGAATAAATTAAAGATTAATTCTGACGTGGCATTTTTATCAGATTACGTTTCTTTTCTTCTCAAAAATTCAATAAGAAATTAATTTTTTTACGTTGGTCTTAACATACTTTTTTCTGTTACTGTGTCATTTTTACCGAAGAGAATATCCCTTATGTCTATAATGTGTGCATTTTTATATTTCTATTTTATATTATTAAATTATAACCTAAATTTATGTAAGATCCGGGTTATAATCAGTGCGGTTTTAATGGATTGTAATTAAACCACATTAATGTTTTGAGTCTACGTCAACTTATATATGTAGTCCAGATACGTGTACAAAAAGTATTCGGTCACCAAGTTTTTCCACTATATATTTCATATAAAACCACACTTTTTCAAAAAAATATTGTGAAGCCATTTCTTATCCGATTTTGATATAGTTTTCACTTTTAATTTATGAAATAGATAATTTTATTGTAAGCGGGCTCTATGAGAATTAGAACATGGGCTGACCTTATATTTGAATATTTTATACCGAGCGATAGCGAGGTATAAAATGAAGACAAATATAAGGTCTGACCATGTTCTAATTCGCATAGAGCCCAATAGCAATAATCTATTTCGATTCTAATATACTTAACAAGCGTTTTGAACATTCGCAGCGGCTCTTAGAGGACAATATTCGGTTTGACAATAGAATTAAAATATGTCGGAAAACTTCATACAAACACACATAAATGGACATAGAGAAATCTATATTCGTTATTTTATTAATACAAGTTGCCCATAAGCTTATGAATTAATACAAATAATCTATTGTAAAAATATAAAATACGGATATTTTAAAATCGAAGCGGGTATAGTGAGCTGGTTGTATTTCTGATTTATATGACTGCTTAGTTATGTTATATTTGAAACCAAAAAAGAAAAGAAAAGGAATAAAACTCATATTTATAATTTAATTAACGTTAAAAATTAAAATTTTTATATCTAAATGGCATGAGAGCATGATATGCAACACAGATAAGATTTCATAACAACACATTCGTTGTTAGGTTACGGTTATGTAAATTTCAGTTCCGAGTCTTAAATTCAGTAACTGTTGTAAATTTCTATTTATTGTCATTATATGATTCATTATTCCAGTAAAGGTAGCATGTAATTTATTTGATTCACTAATTAGACCAGTCATGACATGTAATTCAGAAGTTTCATTTTCCGACATTTACATTTCATTATATAGAGCTAAAATAAGAGCTCAAAAAACTGGAAAGGAAATTGATTTAAGTAATTTCATAGATAAAAATCCAATAGAAAAAATTGCATATATATTTTTGCAAATTATTATTGGGTATCAAAAAGAATGCCTCCAATTTAGCTTGTAGGCTTGAATTAGGGAGACATCCCATTGAACATTTTATAAAAACACAGAGTTCAGTTTATTTGAACAGATTTACAGATGTTAATCTGAATCCATTATTAGTAGAAGCTTATGAGCTAACCAAAATGTTCGACTCCGAAGATACTTGGTTCACTTATGCTAAGGAAATCTTGAATGAAAATAATCTAGATCAGCCTTTACAGATTGATTCGAAAAAGAAACTGTTTAAGCTCCAAGCCAAAAGAAATGTTTATTCGTTTTATGAAAGTTTTTTTTCAGAAATAAGATTGAGGATACAAATGATGAAAGTAAACTCTTCCTATATAAACAAATAAAAAAGAATAGTGATAATGAATTTTATTTAAATTCACCAAATTTTATATTTAGAAAATATATAACAAAGCTTAGACTAAGCGATCATAACCTAGAAATAGAAAAAGGGAGACATTATAATATACCTTGGAATGAAAGATTATGTCCTACTTGTAAAATTTTAGGGGATGAATATCATTTCCTACTAAAGTGTAAAATAAATAAAAATTTGAGAGATGAATATCTACATAATATAATTAGAGATTATCCAGATTTTTGTAGTATTACAAACATAGATAAGTTGATATATATTCTTAACCCATCAACGCCATCTCAAGTAAATAATTTAGGTCTCTTCATAAAAAAGTCATTAGAACTGAGGACAGGAGTATGGAACGCCATAGCTGCCTTATGATGGGCTTTTTCACTATATGATGATACTTTGTCACTATATGATGGTAATTTGTCACTATATGATGGTATTTTTTCACTATATGATGGTACTTTTTCACTATATGATGGTACTTTGTAACTATATGATGATACTTTGTCACTATATGATGGTACTTTATTACTATATGATGGTACTTTGTTACTATATGATGGTACTTTGTCACTATGTGATGGTACTTTGTTACTATATGATGGTACCTTGTCACTATATGATGGTACTTTGTTACTATATGATGGTACTTTGTCACTATATGGTACTTTGTCGTTATGGTGATACTTTTTCATTATGTGATGATACTTTTCCCGCTAAATTTAAACAAAACAAATAAAATGGCCATGGCCAGTTCGAATATTTTTGAAGTGTTAGACAGAATAGATTTTTCTCACCTAAAAGATAACTTTGAAAGAGAGCAAATAACTCCTGATATAGTATGTCTGTTGTCTTCAGAGGAGATGAAAAAATTAGGCATTAGTCAAACGTCAGATATGATGAAGCTAAGAACAGAGTGCGTCAAATATGGCAGCAGTGCAATGACAACGGATGACAGATTTGACATTCCGAAGGAAACTATACAAAACTTTATTGAGAACGACTTCAAAATAGCTGATATCGCAAAAATCCTAGTTGTATCGGAGCGGACAATATATCGTAGAATGGCTAAATACAACTTGAGTAAACATGATTTTTCCCTTATTAGTGATGATGAACTTGACAACGAACTGATCGAAATAGCCAGGAGATATCCCATGTGTGGAGAAACCATGTTGAAACAAATGTTGAACACACAAGGCATTTATGTACAGAGATGGCGTCTTCGTGATTCCATCCACCGTATAGATTCTCACGGTGTAAGTGAAAGAAAGAAGGGCCGACTGCAACGGCGAGTATACAATGTTATGGGCCCAAACTATCTTTGGCATGTCGATACAAATCACAAGCTTGTACGCTGGAGATTCATAATTATTGGAGGGGTAGATGGCTTCAGTCGCCTTGTTACCTTTCTAAAATGTTGTGACAACAACACTTCAGCAACAGTTTTAGAATGTTTTCTTTCAGGAGTAAAAAAGTATGGACTTCCTTTAAGAGTCCGATCTGATAAAGGTTTAGAAAATGTGTCGATAGCCGACTTCATGCTGACTGAAAGAGGAGAAAATGGTATGATAACTGGAACTAGCACTCATAACCAGAGAATTGAGAGAATGTGGCGTGACGTTTATGAAGGTGTCTTAAGTTATTTCTATAACTTGTTCTACCACATGGAGGATGAGCGATTACTTGACCCATTAAATCCGATTCATTTAGCGGCACTTCATTACATGTACATGGATGAAATCAACAGAAGACTAGAGTTTTGGCAGACAGCTTGGTCGAGACATAGAATAAGAACCGTGAAATCATCACCAATTAATCTGTGGACGTCTGGTCAAATGCAAAATCCCGTTGGTCTACTTACAGAAGCTCAATTACAGAACTATGGCATTGAGGGGTATGTGGATATCAACAACACAGAGGAGGGTAGTCCTCCTATTCTTGTAACCTGTAGTAATTTGATAAGCGAAGAATGCAGATACATATTGCAAGAGGAAATCAGTCACTCTTTCGAAAATTATGGCGTTGATGAATTCAAAAGATGTTTGAACATTTTTGAAGATAATACTGTCCAAGATAATTCTATGTAACTGGTATAGTTTGAAGGCATTGGTATTAAAAGGCTCAATGTAACAAGTAGTTTGCATTTTTCATTTAAACTATCAATTTATTCTTCCATAATTTGAAAGATTGTGCTTATAGCTGGTAATAAAATGGATGTTGCTCGGTATTTGTGGGCTTATTTTTTACTTTTTAAGACAGACTTTAAAAGTATTGCATTTTGTTTGGACGTTTCTTCCAATTCCTTTTTAATGCAGTTAACACAATAACATTCTCTGGGCAAGTTCAATAAGTTGTCAATATGCACTCAAATTTAAACATTCAGAGTGGAGTTGACTGAATATGCATGTTAGACAATAAACTGAATAAAGTATATGTTATAATGAAACGAAAACAAGAGGCTCTCAAGAGCCTGTATCGCTCACCTGGAACCTAGTGCTTAAACTTTTCCCATTGGCAGCTATCTGGGATAGGATCCATACCTGTCAGACACGATTTTTAAATGGGAAAGGACCATTGTGACCAAGTTTGGTTTCAACTGCAAAGTAATTTCATAGAAGAAACCTTTCAATGTATTTTCTCATAAGGGTCAATGTTAAACTATGTTCCCTGCTGAAGGCCTACTTGGATATGACCTGGACCTGACAGACCCAATTTTTAAACAGGCCTATCCAATGACCATTATGACAAAGTTTGGTTCCAAATAGTTTCAGAAAACAGAATCTTTTAATTTGTTTCCCATAAGGTCCAATCTTAAACTATGTTCCCTGCTGGCAGCGATCTTGAAATTCACGTTTCTGACTGACAAATTTTTTAACAGGCCCATCCAAGGATCATTGTGACCGAATTTGATTCCAATTGGCAAAGTAAATTAAGAGAAGAAGATCTTTGACTGTGTTTTCCCATAGGCTCTAAT
>MJUU01052329.1:42707-65340 GCA_002080025.1 Modiolus philippinarum
GTGCCTTAGTGTTGTAATCCTGGGCACTTGCATCTAAATTTTTTGTTTCGCGATTAATTTAGGGACATTTTGGCAATGCGCTTGCAAGTGCCCTAGTGTTGTAATCCTGGGCAGTTGCATCATTTCTTTTTCGCGACTAAATAAGAGGCATTTGGCAATGCCTTTGCAAGTGCCTTACTTATGTAATCCTGAGCACTTGCTTAAAATTTGTTTCGCGATTAATTTAGGGACATTTTGGCAATGCGCTTGCAAGTGCCTTAGTGTTGTAATCCTGGGCACTTGCATCAATTCTTTTTCGCGACTAACTGAGGGGCATTTGGCAATGCCTTTGCAAGTGCCTTAGTGTTGTAATCCTGAGCACTTGCATCTAAAATTTTTGTTTCGCGATTAATTTAGGGACATTTCGGCCAGGCGCTTGCAAGTGCCTTATTGTTGTAATCCTGGGCACTTGCATCTAATTTTTTTGTTTTGCGATTAATTTCGGGAAATATCTGCAATGCGCTTGCAATTGCCTTAGTGTTGTAATCCTGGGCACTTGAATCCGATTTTCTCGTTTTGCGATTTAATCTATGACAATTATATTGTTGAATTAATCAAAAGGAATATGACACAAGCTTATACAGCTCATGAAGTCTTTTCCCATGCAATGTAGTATTATACAATAATAGAAGAGAATGCAACAGATTTAAACATTTACGTAAGATGTAGATTTTTGTAAAGAACACTTACTTTATGATCACAATAGTGGACTCGTTGACAGAAATATAATTCAAATCAAACAATTATGGGCTTGTAAGTGCCTTAGGTTTGTAAACCTAGGAACTTGCATCTCAGCTTGATGTATTGCGATTTAATAAGAAACATTTCGGTAAAACGCTTACAAGTGTCTTAGTGTTGTAATCCTGGGCACTTGAATCTATTTTTATTTTGTATCGCGATTGATTTAGGGAAAGATCTGCAATGCGCTTGCACGTGCCTTAGTGTTGTAATCCTGGGCACTTGCATCTCAATTTTTTGTTTCGCGATTAATTAAGGGACATTTGGCAATGCGTTTCCAAGTGCCTTAGTATTGTAACCCTGGGCACTTGCATCAATTTTTTATTTCGTGATTAATTAAGGGGTATTTGGCAATGCGTTTGCAAGTGACTTAGTGTTGTAATCCTGGGCACTTGCATATAATTTTTTTGTTTCTTGATTAATTTTGGGACATTTTGACAATGCGCTTGCAATTGCCTTAGTGTTGTAATCCTGGGCACTTGAATCCGAATTTCTCGTTTTGCGATTTAATCTATGACAATTATATTGTTGAATTAATCAAAAGGAATATGACACAAGCTTATACAGCTCATGAAGTCTTTTCCCATGCAAGGTAGTATTATACAATAATAGAAGAGAATGCAACAGATTTAAACATTTACGTATGATGTAGATTTTTGTCAAGAACACTTACTTTATAATCACAATAGTGGACTCTTTGACAGAAATATAATTCAAATCAAACAATTATGGGCTTGTAAATGCCTTAGTTTTGTAAACCTAGGAACTTGCATCTCAGCTTGATGTATTGCAATTTATTAAGAAACATTTCGGTAAAACGCTTACAAGTGCCTTAGTGTTGTAATCCTCGGCACTTGAATCTATTTTTTTTGTATCGTGGTTGATTAAGGGAAATATCTGCAATGCGCTTGCACGTGCCTTAGTGTTGTAATCCTGGGCACTTGCATCGAAATATTTTTTTTTCACGATTAATTTAGGGACATTTGGCAATGCGTTTGCAAGTGCCTTAGTGTTGTAATCCTGGGCACTTGCATCAATTTTTTGTTTCAAGATTAATTTAGGGACATTTGGCAATGCGTTTGCAAGTGCCTTAGTGTTGTAATCCTGGGCACTTGCATATAATTTTTTTGTTTCGCGATTAATTAAGGGGCATTTGGCAATGCGTTTGCAAGTGACTTAGTGTTGTAATCCTGAGCACTTGCATCTAAAATTTTTGTTTCGCGATTAATTTCGGGAAATATCTGCAATGCGCTTGCAATTGCCTTAGTGTTGTAGTCCTGGGCACTTGAATCCTAATTTCTCGTTTTGCGATTTAATCTATGACAATTATATTGTTGAATTGATCAAAAGGAATATGACATAAGCTTATACAGCTCATGAAGTCTTTTCCCATGCAATGTAGTATTATACAATAATAGAAGAGAATGCAACAGATTTAAACATTTACGTAAGATGTAGATTTTTGTCAAGAACACTTACTTTATAATAATTCCAAATGTAATTGTAACGTTCATTTTCATTGGTCAACGTCATGAATAGCAAACGGAAATATTTTTCGATATTTCCGTTTGCCCATGAATCCGCTCCGCAAAAATATAGTCCAGCAAATAAAGACGTCGTTAACGTGGATCACGCAGTTTTTAACGTACAACATTGGAATTATAAGGATTAAACACTGATTTTTAGGAAATTATGTATGTATAAACTCCGACAGCTCACTCACAAACTTTACATAAAGTCCTTCGGACTTTATTCAGTTTGTGAGTGAGCTGCCGGAGTTTATACATAGATAATTTCCTAAAAATGAGTGTTTAATCCTATAATCACAATCGTGGACTCGTTGACAGAAATATAATTCAAATTAAACAATTATGGGCTTGTAAGTGCCTTAGTTTTGTAAACCTAGGAACTTGCATCTCAGCTTGATGTATTGCAATTTATTAAGAAACATTTCGGTAAAACGCTTACAAGTGCCTTGGTGTTGTAATCCTGGGCACTTGAATCTATTTTTTTTTGTATCGTGGTTGATTAAGGGAAATATCTGCAATGCGCTTGCACGTGCCTAAGTGTTGTAATCCTAGGCACTTGCATCTAAATTTTTTGTTTCGCGATTAATTTAGGGACATTTGGCAATGCATTTGCAAGTGCCTTAGTGTTGTAATCCTGGGCACTTGCATTAATTTTTTTTTTCGCGATTAATTAAGGGGCATTTGGCAATGCGTTTGCAAGTGACTTAGTGTTGTAATCCTGAGCACTTGCATCTAAATTTTTTCTTTCGCGACATTTCGGCAATGCCCCTGCAAGTGTCTTAGTGTTGTAATCCTGGGCACTTGCATCAATTTTTTTTCGCGACTAATTAAGGGGGATTTGGCAATGCCTTTGCAAGTGCCTTAGTGTTGTAATCCTGAGCACTTGCATCTAAAATTTTTGTTTCGCGATTAATTTAGGTACATTTCGGCAATGCGCTTGCAAGTGCCTTAGTCTTTTAATCCTGGACACTTTAATCCAAATTTCTTGTTTTGCGATTTAATCTATGACAATTATATTGATAATTGATCAAAAGGAATATGACACAAGCTTATACAGCTCATGAAGTCTTTTCCCATGCAATGCAGTATTATACAATAATAGAAGAGAATGCAACAGCTTTAAAGATTTACGTAAGATGTAGATTTTTGTCAAGAACACTTACTTTATAATCACAATCGTGGACTCGTTGACAGAAATATAATTAAAATCAAACAATTATGGGCCTGTCCTAGGAACTTGCATCTAAGCTTGATGTATTGCGATTTATTAAGAAACATTTCGGTAAAACGCTTACAAGTGCCTTTGTGTTGTAATCCTGGGCACTTGAATCTTTTTTTTTGTATCGCGATTAATTAAGGGGAAATATCTGCATGCGCTTGCACGTGCCTTAGTGTTGTAATCCTAGGCACTTGCATCTAAATTTTTTGTTTCGCGATTAATTTAGGGACATTTGGCAATGCGTTTGCAAGTGCCTTAGTCTTGTAATCCTGGGCACTTGCATCAATTTTTTGTATCGCGATTAATTAAGGGCATTTGGCAATGCGTTTGCAAGTGACTTAGTGTTGTAATCATGGCCACTTGCATCTAATTTTTTTGTTTCGCGATTAATTTAGGGACATTTTGGCAATGCGTTTGCAAGTGCCTTAGTGTTGTAATCCTGGGCACTTGCATCAATTCTTTTTCGCGACTAACTAAGGGGCATTTCGCAATTCCTTTGCAAGTGCCTTAGTGTTGTAATCCTGGGCACTTGCATCTAAAATGTTTGTTTCGCGATTAATTTAGGGATATTTGGCAATGCGTTTGCAAGTGCCTCAGTGTTGTAATCCTGGGCAGTTGGATCAATTTTTTGTTCAGCGATTAATTAAAGGCATTTGGCAATGCGTTTGCAAGTGACTTAGTGTTTTAATCCTGGACACTTGCATCAATTTTTTGTTTCGCGATTAATTAAGGGCATTTGGAAATGCGCTTGCAGGTGCCTTAGTGTTGTAATCCTGGGCACTTGCATCTAAATTTTTTGTTTCGCGATTAATTTAGGGACATTTGGCAATGCGTTTGCAAGTGCCTCAGTGTTGTAATCCTGGGCACTTGGATCAATTTTTTGTTCCCTGATTAATTAAGGGCATTTGGCAATGCGTTTGCAAGTGCCTTAGTGTTGTAATCCTGGGCACTTGCATCAATTCTTTTTAGCGACTAACTAAGGGTCATTTGGCAATGCCTTTGCAAGTGCCTTAGTTTTGTGATCTTGAGCACTTGCATCTAAAATTTTTGTTTCGCGATTAATTTAGGGACATTTCGGCAATGCGCTTGCAAGTGCCTTAGTGTTGTAATCCTGGACACTTGCATCAAATTTTTTTGTTTCGCGATTAATTTCGGGAAATATCTGCAATGGCCTTGCAATTGCCTTAGTGTTGTAATCCTGGGCACTTGAATCCGAATTTCTCCTTTTGCGATTTAATCTATGACAATTATATTGTTGAATTAATCAAAAGGAATATGACACAAGCTTATACAGCTCATGAAGTCTTTTCCCATGCAATGTAGTATTATACAATAATAGAAGAGAATGCAACAGATTTAAACATTTACGTTAGATGTAGATTTTTGTTAAGAACACTTACTTTATAATCACAATCGTGGACTCGTTGACAGAAATATGATTCAAATCAAACAATTCTGGGCTTGTAAGTGCCTTAGTTTTGTAAACCTAGGAACTTGCATCTCAGCTTGATGTATTGCAATTTATTAAGAATCATTTCGGTAAAACGCTTACAAGTGCGTTAGTGTTGTAATCCTGGGCACTTGAATCTATTTTTTTTTGTATCGTAGTAGATTTGGGGAAATATATGCAAAGCGCTTCCACGTGCCTTAGTGTTGTAATCCTGGGCACTTGCATCTAAATTTTTGTTTTCACGATTAATTTAGGGACATTCGGCAATGCGTTTGCAAGTGCCTTAGTGTTGTAATCCTGGGCACTTGCATCAATTTTTTGTTTCGCGATTAATTAAGGGGCATTTGGCAATGCGTTTGCATGTGACTTAGTGTTGTAATCCTTGGCACCTGCATCTAAATTTTTTGTTTCGGGATGAATTTAGTGACATTTCGGCAATGCCCTTGCAAGTGACTTAGTGTTGTAATCCTGGGCACTTGCATCAATTTTTTTCGCGACTAATTAAGGGGGATTTGGCAATGCCTTTGCAAGTGCCTTAGTGTTGTAATCCTGAGCACTTGCATCTAAAATTTTTGTTTCGCGATTTATTGGGGGACATTTCGGCAATGCGCTTGCAAGTGCCTTAGTCTTTTAATCCTGGACACTTTAATCCAAATTTTTTGTTTTGCGATTTAATCTATGACAATTATATTGTTTAATTGATCAAAAGGAATATGACACAAGCTTATACAGCTCATGAAGTCTTTTCCATGCAATGCAGTATTATACAATAATAGAAGAAAATGCAACAGTAAACATTTACGTAAGATGTAGATTTTTGTCAAGAACACTAATTTTATAATCACAATCGTGGACTCGTTGACAGAAATATAATTCAAATCAAACAATTATGGGCCTGTCAGTGCGTTAGTTTTGTAAACCTAGGAACTTGCATCTAAGCTTGATGTATTGCGATTTATTAAGAAACATTTCGGTAAAACGCTTCCAAGTGCCTTAGTGTTGTAATCCTGGACACTTGAATCTATTTTTTTTTGTATCGTGGTAGATTTGGGGAAATATATGCAAAGCGCTTCCACGTGCCTTAGTGTTGTAATCCTGGGCACTTGCATCTAAATTTTTGTTTTCACGATTAATTTAGGGACATTCGGCAATGCGTTTGCAAGTGCCTTAGTGTTGTAATCCTGGGCACTTGCATCAATTATTTGTTTCGCGATTAATTAAGGGGCATTTGGCAATGCGTTTGCAAGTGACTTAGTGTTGTAATCCTGGGCACCTGCATCTTAATTTTTTGTTTCGCGATTAATTTAGGGACATTTCGGCAATGCTCTTGCAAGTGCCTTAGTGTTGTAATCCTGGGCACTAGCATCAATTTTTTTTCGCGACTAATTAAGGGGGATTTGGCAATGCCTTTGCAAGTGCCTTAGTGTTGTAATCCTGAGCACTTGCATCTAAAATTTTTTGTTTCATGCTTAATTTAGGGACATTTTGGCAATGCCCTTGCAAGTGCCTTAGTGTTGTAATCCTGGGCACTTGCATCTAAATTTTTTTTCCGCGATTAATTTAAGGACATTTCGGCATTGCGCTTGCAAGTGCCTTAGTCTTTTAATCCTGGACACTTTAATCCAAATTTCTTGTTTTGCGATTTAATCTATGACAATTATATTGTTGAATTAATGAAAAGGAATATGACACGAGCTTATACAGCTCATGAAGTCTTTTCCCATGCAATGTAGTATTATACAATAATAGAAGAGAATGCAATAGATTTAAACATTTACGTAAGATGTAGATTTTTGTCAAGAACACTTACTTTATAATTACAATCGTGGACTCGTTGACAGAAATATAATTCAAATCTTACAATTATGGGCTTGTAAGTGCCATAGGTTTGTAAACCTAGGAACTTGCATCTCAGCTTGATGTATTGCGATTTAATAAGAAACATTTCGGTAAAACGCTTACAAGTGCCTTAGTGTTGTAATCCTGGGCACTTGAATCTATTTTTTTCTATCGTGATTGATTTAGGGAAATATCTGCAATGCGCTTGCACGTGCCTTAGTGTTGTAATCCTGGGCACTTGCATCTAATCTTTTTTTTGCGATTAATTTAGGGACATTTGGCAATGCGTTTGCAAGTGCCTTCGTGTTGTAATCCTGGGCACTTGCATCAATTTTTTGTTTCGCGATTAATTAAGAGGCATTTGGCAATGCGTTTGCAAGTGACTAAGTGTTGTAATCCTGGGCACCTGCATCTAAATTTTTTTTTCGCGATTAATTTAGGGACATTTCGGCAATGCGCTTGCAAGTGCCTAAGTGTTGTAATCCTGGAAACTTCCATCAATTCTTTTTCGCGACTAATTAAGGGGCATTTGGCAATACCCTTGCAAGTGCGTTAGTGTTGTAATCCTGTGCATTTGCATCTAAAATTTTTGTATCGCGATTGATTTAGGGAAATATCTGCAATACGCTTGCACGTGCCTTAGAGTTGTAATCCTGAGCACTTGCATCTAAATTTTCTGTTTCGCGATTAATTTAGGGACATTTGGCAATGCGTTTGCAAGTGCCTTAGTGTTGTAATCCTGGGCACTTGCATCAATTTTTTATTTCGCGATTAATTAAGGGGTATTTGGCAATGCGTTTGCAAGTGACTTAGTGTTGTAATCCTGGGCACTTGCATATCATTTTTTTGTTTCGCGATTAATTTTGGGACATTTTGACAATGCGCCTGGAATTGCCTTAGTGTTGTAATCCTGGGCACTTCAATCCGAATTTCTCGTTTTGCGATTTAATCTATGACAATTATATTGTTGAATTAATCAAAAGGAATATGACACAAGCTTATACAGCTCATGAAGTCTTTTCCCATGCAATGTAGTTTTATACAATAATAGAAGAGAATGCATCAGATTTAAACATTTACGTAAGATGTAGATTTTTGTCAAGAACACTTACTTTATAATCAAAATCGTGGACTCGTTGAAAGAAATGTAATTCAAATCAAACAATTATGGGCTTGTAAGTGCCTTAGTTTTGTAAACCTAGGAAATTGCATCTCAGCTTGATGTATTTCGATTTAATAAGAAACATTTCGGTAAAACGCTTACAAGTGCCTTAGTGTTGTAATCCTGGGCACTTGAATCTATTTTTTTTTGTATCGTGATTGATTAAGGTAAATATCTGCAATGCGCTTGCACGTGCCTTAGTGTTGTTATCCTGGGGACTTGCATCAATTTTTTTCGCGACTAATTAAGGGGCATTTGGCAATGCCTTTGCAAGTGCCTTAGTGTTGTAATCCTGAGCACTTGCATCTAAAATTTTTGTTTCGCGATTAATTTAGGGACATTTCGGCAATGCGCTTGCAAGTGTCTTAGTCTTTTAATCCTGGACACTTTAATCCAAATTTATTGTTTTGCGATTTAATCTATGACAATTATATTGTTGAATTGATCAAAAGGAATATGACACAAGCTTATACAGCTCATGAAGTCTTTTCCCATGCAATGTAGTATTATACAATAATAGAAGAGATTGCAACAGATTTAAACATTTACGTAAGATGTAGATTTTTGTCAAGAACACTTACTTTATAATCACAATCGTGGACTCGTTGACAGAAATATAATTCAAATCAAACAATTATGGGCCTGTCAGTGCTTTAGTTTTGTAAACCTAGGAACTTGCATCTAAGCTTGATGTATTGCGATTTCTTAAGAAACATTTCGGTAAAACCCTTCAAGTGCCTTAGTGTTGTAATCCTGGGCACTTGAATCTATTTTTTTTTGTATCGCGATTGATTAAGGGGAAATATCTGCAATGCGCTTGCACGTGCCTTAGTGTTGTAATCCTGCGCACTTGCATCTAAATTTTTTGTTTAGCGATTAATTTAGGGACATTTGGCAATGCGTTTGCAAGTGCCTCAGTGTTGTAATCCTGGGCACTTGGATCAATTTTTTGTTCCGCGATTAATTAAGGGCATGTGGCAATGCGTTTGCAAGTGACTTAGTGTTGTAATCCTGGGCACTTGCATCTAAATTTTTTTAGGGACATTTTGGCAATGTGCTTGCAAGTGCCTTAGTGTTGTAATCCTGGGCACTTGCATCAATTCTTTTTCGTGACTAACTAAGGGTCATTTGGCAATGCCTTTGCAAGTGCCTTAGTTTTGTAATCCTGAGCACTTGCATCTAAAATTTTTGTTTTGCGATTAATTTAGGGACATTTCGGTAATGCGCTTGCAAGTGCCTTAGTGTTGTAATCCTGGGCACTTGCATCAAAATTTTTTGTTTCGCGATTAATTTCGGGAAATATATGCAATGCGCTTGCAATTGCCTTAGTGTTGTAATCCTGGGCACTTGAATTCGAATTTCTCGTTTTGCGATTTAATCTATGACAATTATATTGTTGAATTAATCAAAAGGAATATGACACAAGCTTATACAGCTCATGAAGTCTTTTCCCATGTAATGTAGTATTATACAATAATAGAAGAGAATGCAACAGATTTAAACATTTACGTAAGATGTAGATTTTTGTCAAGAACACTTATTTTATAATCACAATCGTGGACTCGTTGACAGAAATATCATTCAAATCAAACAATTATGGGCTTGTAAGTGCCTTAGTTTTGTAAACCTAGGAACTTGCATCTCAGCTTGATGTATTGCAATTTATTAAGAAACATTTCGGTAAAACGCTGACAAGTGCCTTAGTGTTGTAATCTACGGCACTTGAATCTATTTTTTTTTTTTGTATCGAGGTTGATTTAAGGAAATATCTGCAATGCGCTTGCACGTGCCTTAGGGTTGTAATCCTGGGCACTTGCATCTATTTTTTTTTTGTTTCACGATTAATTTAGGGACATTTGGCAATGCGTTTGCAAGTGCCTTAGTGTTGTAATCCTGGGCACTTGCATCAATTTTTTGTTTCGCGATTAATTAAGGGGCATTTGGCAATGCGTTTGCAAGTGACTTAGTGTTGTAATCCTGGGCACTTGCATATAATTTTTTTGTTTCGCGATTAATTTTGGGACATTTTGAGAATGCGCTTGGAATTGCCTTAGTGTTGTAATCCTGGGCACTTCAATCCGAATTTCTCGTTTTGCGATTTAATCTATGACAATTATATTGTTGAATTAATCAAAAGGGATATGACACAAGCTTATACAGCTCATGAAGTCTTTTCCCATGCAATGTGGTATTTATTAAGGAACATTTCGGTAAAACGCTTACAAGTGCCTTAGTGTTGTAATCCTCGGCACTTGAATCTATTTTTTTTTTGTATCGTGATTGATTTAGGGAAATATCTGGAATGCTCTTGCACATATCTTAGTGTTGTAATCCTGGGCACTTGCATCTCATTTTTTTTTGGATTAATTTAGGAACATTTGGGCAATGCGCTTGCAAGTGCCTTAGTGTTGTAATCCTGGGCACTTGCATCAATTTTCTTTTTCGCGACTAATTAAGGGGCATTTGGCAATGCGCTTGCAAGTGCCTTAGCGTTGTAATCCTGAGCACTTGCATCTAAAATTTTTGTTTCGCGATGAATTTAGGGACATTTCGGCAATGCGCTTGCAAGTGCCTTAGTCTTTTAATCCTGGACACTTTAATCCAAATTTCTTGTTCTGCGAATGATCAAAAGGAATATGACACAAGCTTATACAGCTCATGAAGCTTTTTCCCATGTAATGTAGTATTATACACACTCAAAAAAAATATTACTTACTATTGTTTAAAACAAGTAGTCATTTACTCAAATTAAGTAAATATTTAAAGTTGTCAGAATCTTAAGTAATTACCAATCATGACTAGTAATACTTAGTAATGAATTACTAAGTATTCAAATTACTTAGTAATGAATTTACTTATTTCTTTTAGTAAAACGGTTACTTAAATTAATATGAAAATAAGTAACTATAATACTTGAAAATAAGTAGTTCAAATACCAAACCTAGTATTAATTGTGATTGAAACAAGTAATTAAATTACTTATTCCACTCGTAGGTTGAGTAATTGTATTACTGAAATGAGTATTTTTATACACAATACTAGTAAATTATTTACTTTATTCAGATATTGAATCAAGTAGGACCATTACTTATTACGAATAAAACAAGTACATTCAATGATTACAAGAATAAAATCATATAACTACTAAAACAAGTAATAGATTTACTAGTTTATGTATCTTATTACTCTGATGTGAGTAATGTGATTACTCAATCTTGTTACGTGTAATATAACAAGTAAATCAATTCACTTTTTTAGAGATTGAAATGCTAGATTCCGAAGTGAATACTAACATTGAAAATGCATGCATTCAATTTCTTACCTTTATTGACTGTTTAAGGGCCTAAATGAGTTGAATATTATTGTACTTTGTTCAAAAACTAAACAGTGCTAACAAATATTAAGATATAGCACATAAATAGTTTTTAGAAGGAATACAAAAATCTGTTTTCTCTCTGTTTGTCTCAAAATGGCGTCTTTTTGCACTGGGGATTCGTAATTTCCTGTTCATGCCCACGCGACGAACCTGACAAAAATATACATGAAGAATGCAAAACTGAAAACATCATATTATTATTTTCAGGAATTACTGTAAAAAGTTTTAACGGACCTCAAAATCAAGGACAAGAAACCAATTAGTATTGAACCAAAGTACCTTGCCATAAACCGAAAACTCCATATTTTACGGGGTTTGATGGCGTTTTCATACACCAATACTAAAACAATTTCATCTCCCTAGAGCCATTTAAGTGTCAACGAAATAATTCATGGGAGCCTGAATATAAACTGATCTAACATTGGGTTTGCCCTTTAAGCCTATATTTTTTGCCCAACTTACACTCATTGTGGAAACCCGTGGTAAATTCAGAATATATACAAAATGCCGATATTTTTTCTTAAATCAAGTAATTAATATTCAACTGTTAATACTCAGAAAGATTGTTTTTACTCAAAACAAGTATCATTTAGTAAAGCATTTGACAAAATAAGTAATTCAAATGATTTAAGTAATAGGTTAGTAAAACACTTATAAAATAGGTAAAAACCAATCCTGTCTAAGTAATCACTAGTAATAAATTACTAAGTAATTTACTTAAAATGAGTATCAAACAATTACTAAGTAAAAGATTTTTTAGAGTGTGCAATAATAGAAGAGAATGCAACAGATTTAAACAGTTACGTCAAGGTTGGCAAAAAACCGGTCAATACTAGTATTGACCAGACCAGTGGTCAATACTGGTTTTAACCGGTCAATACTGGTCAATACTGGTCGATTGGATTATTGACCAATTGAACTTTATAAATCATAAATCTATTATTGTTTAACCTCTAATTGACCATCTGTCATCCAGGTGTTTAATTAATTGTCATGTACTTACATGTACCTGTGTGATACCTGTAATTTACCTGTAAAAATGACATTTGTGATACATGTACAAATAATATTCCATAAACTTTATCCACCTTTTTAATATTTTAAAATATTTAAATAGACCAGTATCAATTCAGCCTTATTAGGATTTACATACAATACAATTTTTTTCCTATTTCATATAAATAGCAACTTTAATATAAAAATACCACTGAGATAAATAAAAAATGTTTTTTCAAATATTATATGACATATTTTACTAAAATTACTTGATTGTCTTTTACAAAATTTCAATGACCAGTATTGACCGGTATTGACCACTTGAGGGAGTATTGACCGGGCGGTTAAAACCGGTTAAATGGTAAGATGTAGATTTTTGTCAAGAACACTTACTTTATAATCACAATCGTGGACTCGTTGACAGAAATATAATTCAAATCAAACAATTATGGGCTTGTCAGTGCCTTAGTTTTGTAAACCTACGAACTTCCATCTAAGCTTGATGTATTGCGATTTATTAAGAAACATTTCGGTAAAACGCTTACAAGTGCCTCAGTGTTGTAATCCTGGGCACTTGAATCCATTTTTTTATATCGCGATTGATTAAGGGAAATATCTGCAATGCGCTTGCACGTGCCTTAGTGTTGTAATCCTGGGCACTTGCATCTAAATTTTTTGTTTCGCGATTAATTTAGAGAAATTTGACAATGCATTTGCAAGTGCCTTAGTGTTGTAATCCTGGGCACTTGCATCAATTTTTTGTTTCGCGATTAATTAAGGGGCATTTGGCAATGCGTTTGCAAGTCACTTAGTGTTGTAATCCTGGGCACCTCCATCTAATTTTTTTGTTTCGCGATAATTTAGGGACATTTCGACAATGCGCTTGCAAGTGCCCTAGTGTTGTAATCCTAGGCACTTGCATCAATTTTTTTTTTCGCGACTAATTAAGGGGCATTTTGGCAATGCCTTTGCAAGTGCCTTAGTGTTGTAATCCTGAGCACTTGCATCTAAAATTTTTGTTTCGCGATTAATTAAGGGACATTTCAGCAATGCGCTTGCAAGTGCCTTAGTGTTGTAACCTGGGCACTTGCATCTAAATTTTTTGTTTCGCGATTAATTTATATATAATTAAGGACATTTCGACATTGCGCTTGCAAGTGCCTTAGTCTTTTAATCCTGGACACTTTAATCCAAATTTCTTGTTTTGCGATTTAATCAATGAAAATTATATTGTTGAATTGATCAAAAGGAATATGACACAAGCTTATACAGCTCATGAAGTCTTTTTTCCATGCAATGTAGTATTATACAATAATAGAAGAGATTGCAACAGATTTAAACATTTACGTAAGATGTAAATTTTTGTCAAGAACACTTAATTTATAATCACAATCGTGGACTCGTTGACAGAAATATAATTCAAATCAAACAGTTATGGGCTTGTCAGTGCCTTAGAGCTTGATATATTGCGATTTTTTAAGAAACATATCGGTAAAACGCTTACAAGTGCCTTAGTGTTGTAATCCTGGGCACTTGAATCTATTTTTTTTGTATCGCGATTGATTTAGGGAAATATCTGCAATGCGCTTGCATGTGCCTTAGTGTTGTAATCCTGGGCACTTGCATCTAACTTTTTTTCGCGATTAGTTTAGGGACATTTGGCAATGCGTTTGCAAGTGCCTTAGTGTTCTACTCCTTGGGACTTGCATCAATTTTTTGTTTCGCGATTAATTAAGGGGCATTTGGCAATGCGCTTGCAAGTCACTTAGTGTTGTAATCATGGGCAATTGCATCAATTTTTTTTCGCGACTAATTAAGGGGTATTTGGTAATGCGCTTGCAAGTGCCTTAGTGTTGTAATCCTGAGCACTTCCATCTAAAATTTTTGTTCGCGATTAATTTAGGGACATTCCGGTATTGTGCTTGCAAGTGCCTTAGTCTTTTAATCCTGGACACTTTAATGCAAATTTCTTGTTTTGCGATTTAATCTATGACAATTATATTGTTTAATTAATCAAAAGGAATATGACACAAGCTTATAAAGCTCATGAAGTCTTTTCCCATGCAATGTAGTATTATACAATAATAGAAGAGGATGCAACAGATTTAAACATTTACGTAAGATGTAGATTTTTGTCAAGAACACTTACTTTATAATCACAATCGTGGACTCGTTGACAGAAATATAATTCAAGTCAAACAATTATTGGCTTGTAAGTGCCTTAGTTTTGTAAACCTGGGAACTTGCATCTCAGCTTGATGTATTGCGATTTATTAAGACACATTTCGGTAAAACGCTTACAAGTGCCTTAGTGTTGTAATCCTGGGCACTGGAATCTATTTTATTTTTTCTGTCGCGATTAATTTAGGGACTTTTCGGCATTCTGCTTGCAAGAACAATAGTGTTGTAATCCTTGGCAATTGCATCTACAAATGTAATTTTTTCGTTTCTCGATTAATTTCGGGACATTTTGGCGATGCGTTTGCAAGTGCCTTAGTGTTGTAATCCTGGGCACCTGCATTTAATTTTTTTGTTTCACGATTAATTTTGGGATATTTCGGCAATGCTCATTCACATGTCTTAGTGTTGTCATCCTGGACCCTTGCATCTAAATTTTTTGCTTCGGTATTAATTTAGGGACATTTCGGCAATGCGCTTGCAAATACCATAGTATTGTAGTCCTGGCAGTTGAATCCAAATTTCTCGTTTTTTGTCTCGCCCGCGACGAAAGTCGCGAAAGCGAGACATAGGCGTGCAAAGTATGACGGCGACGGCGACGGCGACGGCGACGGCGGCGTAAACTCAAGTTTTAATACAGAAGCCATTGATGTAGGAACTTTATATTTGGTCCATGTGTAGCTTACGGCGAACCCTATCTGTCGGACCCAAAATCATGTGACCTATATTTCGCGGTCCAGTGACAAGGTTAAGTTTTTTTGCTTAAGTCCATTTCTAAATAAGTAGAAGCTAGAAGTCAATGATATTTGGTATATAGCTTGGTCTTGGTTAGTACATGTCCGTCTGCCATATGGCTATTGACCTTGACCTCAATTTCACGGTCCAGTGACCAGGTTAAGTTTTTTTGCTTAAGTCTGTTTCTCAATAACTACAAGCCATAGGTCAATGATATTTGGTATATAGCTTGGTTTTGGTTAGTACATGTCAGTCTGCCATATGGCTTTTGACCTTGACCTCAATTTCATGGTCTAGTGAACAAAGTTGAGTGTTTCTGATTAGAATAGTTTCTTAATTACTGTAAGTGGAATGGTAATAATATTTGGCTTGTAGGTTGCTCTTGAGTAGTGCGACAAGCAGGGACGGGCGAGACATCTATTAGGGTCCACTCTTGTCTATTTAATTTATGACAATTATATTGTTGAATTGATCAAAAGGAAAATGACACAATCTTATATAGCTCATGAAGTCTTTTCCCATGCAATGTAGTATTATACAATAATAGAAGAGAATGCAACAGATTAAAACATTTACGTAAGATGTAGATTTTTGTCCAAAAAAACTATAATCACAATCGTGGACTCGTTGGCAGAACTATGGTTTAAAAGAAACAATTATGGGCTTGCAAGTGCCTTAGTGTTCTAAACCTAGGAACTTGCATCTAAGCTTTATGTTTTGCGATTTATTAAGAAACATTTCGGTTAAACGCTTACAAGTGCCTTAGTGCTGTAATCCTGGGCACTTGCATCTAATTTTTTTTTGTTTGGCGATTAATTAAGGGCCATTTTGGCAATGAGTTTGCAAGTGCCTCAGTGTTGTAATCCTGGGCACTTCTATCTAAATTTTTTCTTTCGCGATTGATTTAAGGAAATATCTGCAATGCGCTTGCAAATGCCTTAGTGTTGTAATCCTGAGCACTTGCATCTAAAATTTTTGTTTCGCGATTAATTAAGGGCCATTTTGGCAATGCGTTTGCAAGTGCCTTAGTTTTGTTATCCTGGGCACTTGCATTTATTTTTTATTTTTTTTTGTTTTGTCGATTAATCTAGGGACATTTCGGGAATGCGCTTGCAATTGCCCTAGTGTTGTAATCATGGGCACTTGAATCAGAATTTCTCGTTTTGCGATTTAATCTATGGCAATTGAATATTGTTGAATTAATCAAAAGGAATATGACACAAGCTTATACACCTCATGAAGACTTTTCTCGTGCAATGTAGTATTATACAATAATAGAAGAGATTGCAACAGATTTAAACATTTACGTAAGATGTAGATTTTTGTATAAAACACTTATTATATAATCACAATCGTGAATTTGTTGACAGAAATATGATTTAAGGCTTGCAAGTGCCTTAGTTTTTTAAACCTGGGAGCTTACATGTAACCTTTATGTTTTGCGATGTTTTAAGAAACATTTCGGTATAACGATTGCAAGTGCCTTAGTATTGTAATCCTGGGCACTTGAATCTATTTTTTTTTGTATCGCGATTGATTTAGGGAAATATCTGCAATGCGCTTGCACGTGCCTTAGTGTTGTAATCCTGGGCACTTGCATCTAAATTTTTTGTTTCGCTATTATTTTGGGGACATTTGCCAATGCGTTTGCAAGTGCCTTAGTGTTGTAATCCTGGGCACTTGCATCAATTTTTTGTTTGGCGATTAATTAAGGAGCATTTGGCAATGTGTTTGCAAGTGACTTAGTGTTGTAATCCTGGGCACTTGCATCTAAAATTTTTGTTTCGCGATTAATTTAGGGACATTTCGGCAATGCGTTTGCGAGTGCCTTAGTGTTGTAATCCCGAGCACTTGCATCCATTTTTTTTCGCGACTAATTAAGGGGCATTTCGGCATTGCGCTTGCAAGTGCCTTAGTCTTTTAATCCTGGACACTTGAATCCAAATTTCTCGTTTCTCGATTTAATCTATGACAAGTATTGTTGAATTGATCAAAAGGAATATGACACAAGCTTATACAGCTCATGAAGTCTTTTCCCATGCAATACAGTATTATACAATAATAGAAGTGAATGCAACACATTTAAACATTTACGTAAGATGTAGATTTTTGTCAAGAACACCTACTTTATAATCACAATCGTGGAATCGTTGACAGAAATATGATTTAAATCAAACAATTATGTGCTTGTAAGTGCCTTAGTTTTGTAAACCTAGGAACTTGCATCTAAGCTTTATGTTTTGCGATTTATTTTAAAGAAACATTTCGGTAAAACGCTTACAATTGCCTTGGTGTTGTAATCCTGGGAACTGGAATATATTTTATTTTTTCTGTCGCGATTAATTTAGAGACATTTCGGCATTCCGCTTGCAAGAACTATAGTGTTGTAATCCTTGGCAATTGCATCATATTTTATCGTTTCGCGATTAATTTCGGGACATTTTGGCAATGCGTTTGGAAGTGCCTTAGTGTCGTAATCCCTAAATATTTTGTTTCGGGATTAATTTTGGGATATTTCGGCAATGCGCTTGCACATGTCTTAGTGTTGTAATCCTGGACACTTGCATCTAAATTTTTTGCTTCGGGATTAATTTAGGGACATTTCGGCAATACACTTGCAAATGCCTTAGTATTGTAATCCTGCGCACCTGAATCCAAATTTCTCGTTTTGCTATTTATTTATGACAATTATATTGTTGAATTGATCAAAAGGAATATGACACAAGCTTAGACAATCTTTTCCCATGCAATGTAGTTTTATACAATAAAAGAAGAGAATGCAACAAATTAAAACATTTACCTAAGATGAACATTTTTGTCAAAAACACTATAATCACAATCGTGGACTCGTTGACAGAAATATTATTTAAATCAAACAATTACAGTGTATGGGCTTCCAAGTGCCTTAGTGTTCTAAGCATAGGAACTTGCATATAAGCATGTTTTGCGATTGATTAAGAAATATTTCGGTAAAACGCTTACAAATGCCTTAGTACTGTAATCCTGGGCACTGGAATCTATATTTTTTTTTGTTTCGCGATTAATTTAGGGACATTTCGGCATTTCGTTTGCTAGAACCTTGGTGTTGTAATCCTGGGCACTTGTATCTGATTTTTTTGTTTCGCGATTAATTCAGGGACATTTCGGCAATGCACTTGCAACTGCCTTAGTGTTGTAATCCTTGGGACTTGAGTCCTTTTCTCGTTTTCCAATTTAATTTATGACAATTATATTGTTGAATTGATCAAAAGGAATATGACACAAGCTTATACAGCTCTTGGAGTCTTTTCCCTTGAAATCTAGTATTATACAATAATAGAAAAGAATGCAACAGATATAAACATTTACATAAGATGTAGATTTTTTTCAGAAACACTTACTTTATAATCACAATCGTGGATGATATAAATCAAACATTTATCGGCTTGCAAGTGCCTTAGTTTTGTAAGCCTGGGAACTTGCATCTAAGCTTTTTGTTTTGCGATTTATTAGAATATTTCGGTAAAACGCTTGCAAGTGCCTTAGTGTTGTAATCCTGGGCACTGGAATCTATTTTTTTTTCTCTTTCAGGTTAGGGTTAGGGTAAGGGACATTTCGGCATTGTCCTTGCAAGAACGATAGTGCTGTTATCCTTGACAATGTCGAAATGTCCCTAAATTAATCGCGAAACAAAAATTTTAGATGCAAGTGCCCAGGATTCCAACACTAAGTCACTTGCAAACACATTGCCAAATGCTCCTTAATTAATCGCCAAACAAAAAATTGATGCAAGTGCCCAGGATTACAACACTAAGGCACTTGCAAACGCATTGCCAAATGTCCCTAAATTAATCGCGAAACAAAAAATTTAGATGCAAGTGCCCAGGATTACAACACTAAGGCACTTGCAAACGCATTGGCAAATGTCCCCAAAATAATAGCGAAACAAAAAATTTAGATGCAAGTGCCCAGGATTACAACACTAAGGCACGTGCAAGCGCATTGCAGATATTTCCCTAAATCAATCGCAATACAAAAAAAATAGATTCAAGTGCCCAGGATTACAATACTAAGGCACTTGCAATCGTTTTACCGAAATGTTTCTTAAAACATCGCAAAACATAAAGGTTACATGCAAGCTCCCAGGTTTAAAAAACTAAGGCACTTGCAAGCCTTAAATCATATTTCTGTCAACAAATTCACGATTGCGTTTACGTAAAATGTAGATTTTTGGGAAAAACACTATAATCACAATCGTGGATTCGTTGACAGAAATATGATTTAAATCAAAAAACTATGGGCTTGCAAGTGCCTTAGTTTTGTAAACCGAGTATTTTGCATCTAAGCTTTATGTTTTGCGACTAATTAAGAAACATTTCGGTAAAACCTCTACAAATGCCTTCGTGTTGTAAATATAGGCACTTGAATCGATTTTATTTCTTGTTTTGCTATTAATTTTTGGACATTTCGGCATTGCGGATTCAAGAACCATAGTGTTCTAATCCTTGGCAATTGCATCTTATTTTTTCGTTTCGCGATTAATTTCGGGACATTTTTGCAATGCGTTCGAGAGTGCCTAAGTGTTGTAATCCTGGGCACTTGCATCTTAATCAAGGTTGGGCGGAAAAAACCACCCGCGGTATTTACCGGTGGTATTTACCGAAAATACCGCCCTGGGCAATACTCCTCTGTTATGTGGCAGAAACGACCAATTTAAGTCAGCAAAGATAAAACAAAATTGGCTCAAATAACTTTTTAATCAGACGAAAAAATACTTATTTTACAAATTAAATACAATATATAACTTATCTAACAATAATGAAGTCCAAGTAATAATCCAAATGAACAGTTCACTTAATTCCACCAATAAATGTCCGATAGAATAACCCTTATAATCCTCACTAAATAGTTGATAATAGATTCACAATAATTGATGTCGATTTCCAATAAGAAAGATGTGCGTGATAATCCTATATAAACTAACTAATCCTGTATAAACTTATTAAGCTGACTGACTTAACCCTTTTCAGCTACCTCATATAAATACATTTATTATTTCTAGAAAAATCTATCCACAAGATATAACTAGAACATTCTAATCAACTGACAATCACATGACTAGAATGATTATGTAAGGAAAGCCTCTAGAAAATTCTATGTGATAAATATTATATTTAAATTCTAGAAATTTCTATATGTTCTAAGGTGAAATAACCTTGACCCCTGTTTATTGTAAACAAGTTACATAACTAGGCCAAACAAATTACATAATATTAAGGCTGTACAAAATAAAAACAATGAATAAAATGCATTATAGAATATTTACAACATTTAATTACCTATAACACCTCCCCCCAAAAGAAAATGTTTGAATGCAATGAAAAACATTTAAAATAAACAATGAGGTGTTACGAAATTTATCAAACTCTTGACAATGCGTCTGCACTCACATTATCTTTTCCTTTAATATGTCTTATGTCTAAATTGAAACCTTGTAAAGTCAAACTCCACCTCAAAAGTCTTTGATTTTTATCTTTCATTTTATGAATAAATTTAAGGGGGTTGTGATCAGTATATACAATGATAGGCTGAATTGAAGCTGTAACATAAATTTCAAAATGTTATAAAGCCAAAATCAGAGACAAACATTCTTTTTCAATGGTGGAGTAATTCCTCTGGTGTTTATTAAATTTTCTAGAAAAATAACAAATAGGATGGTCTATACCATCTTTACCTTCTTGTAATAAAACACCACCAGCAGCAACATCACTTGCATCTACTGCTAACTTAAATTGACATTCAAAATTAGGTGTTGCTAAAACTGGCGCACTTTCTAGGATGGCTTTTAGTTCTTCAAATGACTCATCACAACTTTTAGACCAAATAAACTTTACATTTTTTTTCAATAGTTTAGTCAAAGGCTCACTAATTGAAGAAAAGTTTTGACAAAATTTTCTATAATATCCAGCCATTCCCAGAAAACGCATCAATTGTTTCTTATTTTCAGGTTTAGGAAAACTAGAAATAGCACTTATTTTAGCATCAATGGGTTTTACCTGACCCTGACCTACAACATGTCCTAAATAATTAACATACGCACATCCAAATTCACTCTTAGAGAGGTTGACTGTTAACATAGCACTGCTTAAACGTTCAAGAAAAGTTCGAAGTATCTGAAGATGTTCTTCCCAAGTGTCACTATATATAAGAATGTCACAATTGTATGCTTCACAACCGTCAATTCCAGAAATAACACTGTTGATGAGACGCTGAAAAGTTGCCGGCGAATTTTTCATGCCAAAAGCCATCATTTTGTATTGGAATAGTCCATCCGGTGTAACAAAAGCTGAAAGTTCTTTTGCACGCTCTGTAAGAGGAACTTGATAAAATCCTTTTAATAAGTCAATTTTTGTTATGTATTTAGAATTTCCAATTTTATCAATACAGTCATCAATGCGCGGAATTGGAAATGAGTCAGTTTTTGTAACACTGTTTTATTTTCTATAGTCCGTACACATACGATAAGTTTCATCAGGTTTTGGCACTAGAATACAAGGCGAGCTCCAATTGCTTTTGCTAGGTTCAATAAAGTCATTTTTTAACAAATACTGAATTTCATCATGCAGGTACTTTTGTTTGATCGGATTCATTCGGTATGGATGCTGTTTAATCGGTTCTGAATCACCAACATCAACGTCATGAAATATTTTATCAGTTCGTGTCGGAATGTTCGGAAACAAATGTTCAAAATCACTGAGTAACTGTTTTAACTGTTCCTTTTGAATCGTTGGTAAATGTTGAAGTTTCGAATCCAAATCTTGAAGAATCTGTGAATTTTCCAGCTTCGGTGTGATAGATGGCGAATCAATCTTTTCACAAAAGTCATTTTCAGCATTGGCAGGGTCAACACTAACTATATTTACAGAATGTACAAATTTGTGCTATTTCTATCTACATAAGGTTTTATCATATTAACATGACACAACCTATTATGTCTACGTCTGTCAGGTGTTTTAATAATGTAATTTAAATCACTGACTTTCTTTTCAACAATATATGGACCAAAATATCTGGCTTCAAGTGGCTTTCCAGGAACAGGAAGTAAAACAAGTACTTTATCACCAGGGTCAAAATTACATTTTACAGAATTTTGGTCATACTTGGCTTTCATAGATTCTTGGCTAGTTTTAAGATTTTTATTAGCTAGTTCACATGCTGTAACAAGTTTAGTGCGAAAATCTGAAACATAATCTAAGAGATTTAAGTGGTCTTTTTCATCAGATAAAATTTTCTCATTTAAAAGTTTGAGTGGTCCCCTAACTGTATGTCCAAAAACTAATTCAAAGGGACTAAAACCTAATGATTCCTGGACTGCTTCTCTTACAGCAAATAA